>JAANYP010002675.1:0-256291 GCA_020465985.1 Centrapalus pauciflorus
TGAGTCTATGACTATTGTAGATCCTATCCTTGATAACAGTCCTGAATTAAAAGAAGATAAGAGTCAAAATAGAGACTGTGACACAAAGAGTGCACCCATAGAAGTCCAAGTTCCCAGTAAGAAAGGAAAAGAGAAGATGAGTGTATGCAATGCTACTCCACAAGGTTCTGTACATTCTAACTGTAACACTGCATCTTCATCAAAAGGAACTAAAAGAGGTAAAACTGTTTCTATCTGCACATGCCAAAAGCATGGTGTTCAAAAGTTTCCTAAACAACAGCAGGTAAGAGGAAACCAGAGAAACAGGAACCAGAAATTGACAGAAAAGTCTGGTGTTCCAATTCAAACTGTCAAAAGATGCTTTCACTGTGGAAGGAAGAATCACTTAGCCAAGGATTGTTTTTACAAACCAGCTGTTGCAAAACAGCCTGTGCATCACACAAAATCAAATCCTAAACAGGCAAAGCCCTCAAAAGTGAAACCTTCCACAGCAGCTCCAAAGAGAGCAGTTGATCACAGATTCTCAAAAGTTAATAAAAAACAGTCCACACATCAAAAACAAGTTTTGGCAAAGCCTAAATCAAGTTTTAAACAAATATGGTGTGTCAAGGACAAATCTGTTGCTCAAACAGCTAATGCAAAAGATCAGACTGCTAAGTCAAAATCTGATGCTGGTAGTGCAAAAAGTGAAACTGTTAGCACTACTAACACAGCTCAAGCTGCTGGGCACCAAACTGGAGCTGCTAGTGAATCATCTGAGACTGTCAGAAGAAAAGATGATCAAAATAGTTGGATACCTCATATTATCACTAAATACTCTCCAAAGACTCCATCAGTAGATCTCACCAAATATAAGAAGTCAAAAAACAGTTTTTAGTTATGTCAATGTACAAGGCCAACCCAAAACCAATTTGGTTTGGGTTTACTCCACTACTAACTAAGCTGTTATTTGTGCAGGGCAACCACAGGTCTCCTCATAGGACAAGATGACATCTGGACAGTGGATGCTCTAGGCACATGACAGGCAATTCTGAATGCTTGTCGAATTTCAAAGGATTTGATGGAGGTTTTGTTGCGTTTGGAGGCAACTCAAAAGGAGGTAAGGTTACAGGTAAAGGTACTGTAAATGCAGGCAACATGACATTCCATGATGTTTTGTATGTTGAACAGCTCTTTTGACTAAATCAAATACTTTAAGCTGTTTAATATCCAAAGCATCATCAAATGAGTCTGCTCTTTGGCATAGAAGGATGTGTCACATGAACTTCAAGTCCATGAATGATTTGGTTAAAAAGAATCTGGTAAGAGGTTTACCACAAAAGGAGTTCATTTGTGATGATCATTGTGTAGCTTGCCTTAAAGGTAAGCAACATAAAACTTCTCATAAGGCCAAAGAAGTAAATTCAATCTCATCTGTTCTTCAGCTGTTACATATGGATCTATTTGGTCCAACATCTGTTTTGAGTTTGAATAAAAGGGCATACTGTTTAGTCATTGTTGATGATTTCACCAGATTTACTTGGGTTTACTTTCTTAGGTCCAAAGATGAAACTGCTGAGCTTGTTAAGTCTTTTATCCTTAAGATAGAAAACCAATCCAATTCCAAGGTTAAGGTGATAAGATCAGACAATGGAACTGAATTTAAAAATCAAATTCTAAACAGTTTCTGTGAGTCCAAAGGTATTGCTAGACAATATAGTACACCAAGAACACCACAGCAAAATGGTGTAGCTGAAAGAAAGAATAGAACATTAATTGAGGCTGCTAGAACAATGTTAGCTGATTCTAATCTGCCTATGACTTTCTGGGCAGAAGCTGTTAATACAGCCTGTTATGTTCTAAATAGGGTTCAAGTAGTTCAATCACAAGGGAAAACTCCCTATGAGCTATTCCACAACAGAAGTCCCCTAATAGCTTTCTTCAAACCTTTTGGATGCCCATGTACTATTCTTCACACTAAGACTCACTTAGGGAAGTTTGAGAGTAAGGCTGAAGAAGGATTTTTTGTAGGATACTCAAATCAAAGCAAAGCCTATAGAGTATACAACAGAGTGTCTAAAACAATTGAAGAAAGTGACAATGTTGAATTTAATGAAAATACTGCTAACATCAAAGGCACTGGTCCTGATTGGTTATTTGATTTAGATTCTCTAACAAATTCTCTGAGCTTTGCTGAGTTTACTGCAGAAGCTGATGCATACAGGATTGAAGCTGCTAACACACATTCTCATGCTGCCAATACAATTTCTCATGCTGTTGGCACAAAGTTTCAGACTGCTGCAGATTCAACAAGTTGGGATGACTTCACCACTCTACCACTTCTGTCATGTGATCCTCCAGGGGTCCTGAGCACTCAACATGATGCAAATCCAGACACTGAAGTGCCATTTCCAAGTCCTGACAGCACAGCTCAAACACAAAAGGAAACAGCTCTAGTTTCTAGGCTAGCAGTCCCAACAGCTTCTCAAGCTGTTAGCCTAGAAACTCAAACTGTTCCAGAAACTGAATCATTCACTGGTTCTGATGGAGATGACACAAACCTTGGAACATCCTTCCAAACAGAGAGAGAGCCCACACTAAGAGTTCATAACTATCACCCTCTCAATCAAATACTGGGTGATCCAAGCACTCCTGTTCAAACAAGGAAGATGGTCCACAATGAGACTGCTGTTGCTGAACAAGCAGTTCCAGAATTCAGCCTAGCTGCTTTTGAACATGCCTGTTTCATGTCTCAACTAGAACCCAAAAAGGCATCAGAAGCACTAAAAGATTCATCCTGGATTGAAGCTATGCAAGAAGAGCTTTTACAGTTTAAAATTCAGAATGTATGGACTCTGGTGGATCTTCCTAAAGGTAAGAGAGCAATAGGTACAAAGTGGGTGTTCAGAAACAAGAAGGATGAGAGAGGGATAGTCATCAAGAACAAAGCAAGACTAGTGGCACAAGGGTACACTCAAGAAGAAGGAATAGATTATGATGATGTCTTTGCTCCAGTAGCAAGAATTGAAGCCATCAGACTATTTCTAGCATATGCAAGTTTCAAAGGCTTTAAAGTGTATCAAATGGATGTTAAGTCTGCTTTCTTGTATGGGACAATTGAAGAGGAAGTGTATGTGTGTCAACCTCCTGTTTTTGAAGACTACAAGTATCCAGACAGGGTGTACAAGCTAGACAAAGCTCTCTATGGTCTTCACCAAGCCCCCGGAGCATGGTATGACACACTGTCATCATATCTTCTACAGAATGGATTCAAGAGAGGCACTCTGGACAAAACACTTTTCACTAAATCCATCAAAGCTGAGATTCTTCTTGTCCAGATCTATGTTGATGACATCATTTTTGGCTCAACTAATGGTAAGTTGTGCAAAGATTTTGAGGCCCTAATGCACAAAAAGTTTCAAATGAGTTCAATGGGGGAACTCACATTCTTTCTAGGGCTGCAGGTCAAACAGAAGCCTACTGGTCTATTCATAAGTCAATCAAAGTATGTCAAAGACATACTGGAAAAGTTTGGCTATCAAGACACAAAGGTTGCAAGCACTCCAATGGATCCTCATAAACAGCTTCATACAGACAAAGACGGCATAGATATGGACATTCATCTATACAGATCCCTTATAGGATCTCTCATGTATCTAACATCTTCTAGACCTGATATAATGTTTGCTGTCTGTGTGTGTGCCAGGTTTCAATGTTCACCAAAGGATTCTCACTTGGTTGCTGTTAAGAGAATTTTCAGATACCTTAAAGGCCAACCACATTTAGGCCTCTGGTATCCCAAAGACTCTCCTTTTGAACTAACTGCCTATTCTGACAGTGACTATGGAGGTTGCAACATTGACAGAAAATCCACAACTGGTGGATGTCAATACTTAGGAGCAAGACTGGTCTCTTGGCAATGCAAGAAACAAACAACTGTCTCCACATCATCCACTGAAGCAGAATACGTAGCAGCTGCAAGCTGCTGCTCCCAGGTAATTTGGATTCAAAATCAGCTAAGAGACTATGGTATGAATTTCTTATCCACTCCTATTTATATTGACAATTCAAGTGCCATTAGCATTGTGCAAAACCCAGTGAAATTCCCAAAAACCAAGCATATAGAAATCAGATTTCACTTCATCAGAGATTGTAATGAAAAGAAGTTAATCCAAGTTACCAAAATACATACTGATGATCAGCTAGCTGATCTATTTACAAAACCTTTTGATGTAGGAAGGTTCACTTTCCTAATATCAAACATTGGTATGGTAAACATGGATTAATTGATTTTTATTATTATCAACTCAATATGCTAATTTAAGGGGAGACACTGTTCCATTGAAAATCTGCACAAATTTACACTAACAGCATGAGTCTTTTCTCATGCTGCTAGTTCATTTTCTCGGACTGCTAGTTATTTTCACTTGATCTGTCAAAGTGTGCAGGGTATTTAGGTAATTTCCCAAATGTGTGCGCGGGACCTAACCTTTTCGAAAACTTTAAAGGTCCCAGTTTCGTTCAGTTGTAACTACCAGTTACATATTCTTCTTCCACGGCCTTCTGCTTTCTCTCTGAACGATACACACATTCTCTTCAAACCCTAAACCCTAAACCGTCGTTTCTTGATCAATGGAGTTCGTAAAAGAACACAACTGCCTCCCATACACCCTGAAACACACTGACCTTGAACCGTTCCATGAGATGATGGACTTCCTCAGGCACTCCCATATACACTATGCACTCAATATTGACCCCACTATATACATATCTCATATTGAGCAATTCTGGAATCATGCCTATGTTCAAACCATCAATGGAGTGCCTATCCTGACTTCCAAAATCGATGGTACTACCATCAATATCACCGAGGAGTCCATCAGACATCATCTGCATCTTCAAGATGCCACAGGTATAAAAGACCTATCTCTTACTGCTTTACACTTTGGTCTTCAAAATATTGGATATAGGGGTCCTGCTGATTCTTTTACTTTCTTGAAAGCACATTTTTCTCCTAAATGGAAATACCTTGTGCATATTATTCAGCAATGTTTAAGCCCCAAAAGAACTGGTTGGTCCAAATTTTCTTCAAATATTGCCACTTCCTTAGTGTGCTTTTCTACTGGCCAACAATTTAATTTTTCAAATATGATCTTTCAAGGAATGTTAAGGCATCATTCCTTGAAGCATGGGAAATTTTTGATGTATCCTCGATTTTTGGCAAAAATAATTGCACACACCTGCACTGCTTCAAATTTACATAAGAGGATATATGTTTCCCATAGGCACTCACTATCTTCAATCAAAAGGCTGATAAAGCCAAGTGCCAAATTTTGTTAGCATTGATGCTCCATTGCCCTCTGCAATGATGAACATCATCACAAGAAACAGAGGAGAGGGGCCTGAGCAGACACAGCCTAACATTACTGCTTCAACCCCAGGACCCCAACCCACTCCTCATGATACAGATATTCCCACTGATCCTTTTGTACAGCCCACACGCCCACTACAATACTTATATAAAAGGAAAAGGGGACGAGGAGCTCCTTCCTCCTCCTCCCTTAGACAAGAGCCATATATCCCTGTGCAGGAGGATCCTTCTGCACAGAATATCCAAAGGGAACCAATTGAGGACACTCCCAACCTCAATCAGGAGGTGAACATCTCTTCTGAGACTGTTCATATGGTTCTGTGGCTGGCACTACTGATGTCTCTGCACAAGAGGCACAGGACAGGGCCAACATCTCTAAGACCACACCCATGGCAACAGCAAGTGTGCAAACACGAGCTGGAAGTCCCCAGTACCAAGAAAAGAGGGGCCCAGAGGTTCCTACTTCTGGTGTTAATGTCAGTGATAGACCACAAACACCCCTGGTGTTATCTGATCTTGAGACTAGTCTGCAACTGATGCTCTTAACGGATCCAAAGCTGAAACCTGTTGTAACAATGTTGGAATACCAAATGTCCATCATTGCTGCACAGGGGGCACAAATTCATGCACTCAAACAGGCAGAAGCTGCTCACAATCAGAAACTGGCTAATCTACACAAAGGGTTTACTCTTTGTGGAAATAAGCTCATCAAACTAGAGCAGTTGATTCAAACCCATGTGGCAAAGGTTGTAGGTCCTTCTGACCAAACCAATGCTTCCAAAAAGGGGGAGAATCAGGAAGTTCCTGAACCAGTCCAAGCAGCTCCAACACCAACAGTCCAAGCAGCATCAACAGCTCCATCTTCTAGGCTAGCAGTCCCAACAGCTTCTCAAGCTGTTAGCCTAGAAACTCAAGCTGCTTCTACAAGAGCAACTGGAGTTGTTATAAGAGAAGGTATTCAAGCTCCATCCAGTTCAGTCCAAGCTACATCTTCTGCTACAAAAGATAAGGGCAAGGGTATTCTCATTGAGTCTCCAAAGCACAAGTTTTCTTCCAGAAAAGCCCAGATTGCCTTTGATGCTGAGATTGCCAGAAAATTAGCAGAAGAACAAGATCAGGCCTTAGACCAGCAAACCCATGCCCCAATGCAAGATGATGAAACCTTAGGAGATTACCTAAGAGGGTTTGTGGTCAAGCAAGGTGAAAGGAAGAGGAAGATGCCAACTGGGCATACCAAGGCTGAAAATAGAAGATTCTTGATCAATTTTGCCGTTGCAGCAGACATACCAAAGAAAATTGCTCAGTCCATGAGTACTGAAAGGCTGCAGGAAATACATGATAAAGAAATGGAGAAAAGAAAGAAAACAAGAGTCTCTTCAGCAGTTCAGCCAGTACCAAAAGTTCAATCGTCCCAATCAGTCCAACCATCAACAAAACCAGTCCAAACTGAAGCTGCCAGTGCACCTGCTCCCACTGATCAACCTACTGTTTCTGTTCCATCATCTGTTAAGAGGGTGATCTTTCAGCACCATTTGCAAAAAGCTATGGAAATAGAAAAGTTGATTGATCAACATGACTTCACAAAGCCAGAAATCAACTACTGGTTTGCCAGGTCTCTGGATGAAAGAAATATAAGGGTCAAGTTTGTGATAAGGAGAGAATCTGGACCAGAAGAGGAGTATGATACATTCTGGCAGATGGTCCATAAGCTGACCAGGGATGAACTAATAAAGATGTACCACATAGGGTCTGTTTCTCAAGTCAGATCTGATCTTCCACAAGTAAAACAACTCATCAGAGATCTAAGTTCAGTTGCTGATGCTGAATTTGCAAGAAAAGAAGTGGAAGATGCTGAGAAGAAAGGGAAGCAGATCAAGGAAGTACATATTTTTGTCAAATCCAGAACCTACAGAATTCAATTCAAAGATGGATTTGGTATTTTCTTCAATCTCGAGTTTTATAATTTTTCAAAAGATATGCTGCTTCAAATAAAATCAGTTAGGATATCTTGTGATAAAGAAGAGATGAAGAGAGAATTTTTGAAGGCTATAGATCAGAAGCTTGCACAATTGTAAGTTTTTGAAAGCCTTGGTTTGTAAATAACAGTTTACTTTTTCATTTCCTTATTTGTATAGAACTTAAAGTCTTGTATAAAGAATTTAAGTTAGGGGGAGATTGTTGGGAAATAGTTTAAGTATACTCAAGCTGTTAGTTTAGACTTCTCATACTGTTAGTAGAATTTCTGTGTAAGTACAAAGTTCATGCTGCTAGTTGAAGAAACTCGAGCTGCCAGTATAAAAGTTCAAGCTGCCAGAGCAAAATAACTCAAGCTGCTCAGTTCATGCTGCCAAGTCATTCAAGCTGCTCAACAGTTTCATAAACAGAATGTGCTGATTTTCAGGGAAGATATCTACAAGAAGATTCCAGCATATCTACTATCAGAGAAGTCATAGTCCTTCAAGGAAACACGTCCATAAAGCAATATAAATAGACAGAAGATTGTATAGAAGATATACGCATAGAATAAGAGTTTTCTGCATATTTTGAGTCTGTAATTGCTTTATTGTTCAAGTTTTCTTAAGCCTCTAAGGTTGTAAAACCCTAAGAACAGTTTGTGTTCTTCGTCTGATCAAAACAGATTAGAGGTGATTGTAATCAGTGAATTCAGCAATACAAACAGTCTTGATTACTTCTTATGTTTTATGCTATTATTGATTCTGAAAGTTTTTGTCAAAATAATTAAGTGTTATTCCGCAAACTTCTTAATTAAACTTTGATTCAAAGCAAGATTATTGATTTATACTCTGATAAATTCAAATCAGTTAATCTTGGTTATTCATAATTTTCATAAGTTATAGATCCTGACAATAATATTTATTTAAATATCCACTAAAATAATTACACGCAATTATCTCGAAAATGGGATGTTACATAATACGTGGGACATAAACTAGTATTTATATATAGATAAATACTTATAACAATAATAAATCATAAATACTTATGTTAATATAAATTGAAGTTTAACTTTATATTTTTATGCATTCAAAATTTAAAAATATATCAAATTTGAAATTTCTTTTAAATCATCTTTTATTTGTAATACCAAACTTGTTGTGTTATATTTATTTATGCGTGAAAACCTACTCTTCTAAAAACAAACGAATATTGGGTAGTGATTGTCATTGGCTTTTATTGTAAGTAAATAAAATTTATAATACAAATTTATAAAATAAAATTAAATGTGTATCTCGCTTCTAAATTGGAACCTTTAATGAAGGAAGGAACATTCAAATTTTAAGAAAATTAAAAATTAAAAAATAAATTAAATGTTAAGTTACACATATCAATACATGAATATCTCATATGACATTCTAATAAAGCAACATGCTATATCTATTTAGTCATTTATAATACTAGATAGATGTGTTACATCAGTAATATATTTAATAAATAATTATCTTTAGTAATATATGTATTTAAAATATTATTATAAAAAACAATAATAATGTAGTGATACTAATTAAACAGAAATAAAGAAATTATAAAAATTATAAAAATATGTTGATTTCGTTATAAATAAATAGTTAATACAAAAATATGTTTAACGACTACGGCTAAAGTATATAATAAACATATAAAGTAAAATAATTCAGCTTCGGTTAGTGTAATACCCGCTAATTTTTGAGTCATTTAATTTAATGAGTAATTCGAGAAAATACGATATAAATTATCAAATTTCATTGTTGTCATTTAAAGTGTTGAATTTTGTAAATTTTAAGAAATTGGAAATAGTATAGAAACTAATATATATATATATATATATATATATATATATATATATATATATATATATATATATATATATATATATATATATATATATATATATATATATATATATATAAATAATATTATTAAAAAAAAAAAAAAAAAAAGAGAAATTAATATGTGCATGCATTTATACATCTAATATCATCATCATCATCATCACCCAACTTTTCTTCATACATTCCTATATATATACATATATGAAACCCACAACCATTTCAGCACAAACCCTCACATTCATACCAAGTGTGTAATTTATTTATTATTATCTGATTTTGGGGCTGGAAATTCAAGATTGGATCAACAAGTTCAACATCATTATCATCAAATCAACAACATCCATTGTTAAGCTTTTGAGGTAACAATCAAAACCTCATACTCATTCCCGTATGTAATTTCAAGGGATGTTAGAATTCTTAAAATGATTATAAATATTGTTTACTAAACTAACAATGAAAATCCAACAACCCATAATATGATTACCTTCATCATTTTTCATGATTTAAAAGCTTCAAAAGAACATAAATGGTGGTTTAAATGGGTTTTGATATTTAATCCGAAAATTTATCTAGAAATGATTCAAATAAGTATAGAATTTATATTAGAATGTTTATAGATGCCTAAATCCAGATTTAATGAACATGAGGTTTTGGATTGAATTGTGAGGTAAAAATAAAATCAAAACAATAACAGTAGAATCAATGGGTAAAGACTGTGGAGGTCACCGGAGATCCGACTGGTGTCGCCGCCGCCGCAGTCTGGCCGGCGACGTCGCAGTCTGATCGGTGACTGGCTGTCGCCTTCTCTCCCTCTGCCTGGTCATTGTTCTTGCTGCCGGTTTTGCTTTCAGTTCCACCAAGAGAAAGGTTTCAGTAACAGTTGGGTGGGGGTCTGGTTTGCGCCGGAAGGCTTTGGCCGGCGACCGCACGACGGCAGCAGCGCCTGCCCTGTCGGTCCATTTCTTTCTGTTTCAGACCACCGAGAGGGGGGGGAGAGAGAGAGAGAGTAATAGTTGTGGTTGTGTGTGGTGGTCTGGTCGGCGCCGAAAGCCGGCGACCCGCCGCCTTGTTTAGGAGGCCACCGGCGGCTACCCCTTTTCCTCTCTGTCTGTGTGTACCGAGAAGAGAGAAGAGAGAAGATAGAATGATATTAGGGTTTTATTCTTTTAATTCTTCTTAGGCTTTTAAAACTTAGATTTTGGGCTTCTCAATTTAATTGGGTTTTGGGCTTTTAGTTCAGTTAATTAATATGGATTAGGTTAAGAATGTTAGATGAGCTTTCATTTCAAATTAATAATTATTTGGGCTGACATTTTCTTTATTATTATTATTTTTAAGTTGGGTTGTTTATTATTATAATTATTATTATTATTATTATTATTATTATTATTATTATTATTATTATTATTATTATTATTATTATTATTATTATTATTATTATTTAAGACTAATAAAAATTTGAATAAGGTTTAAAGATTAATTTGAGTATTTAATTAACTCAAGTGGGCTTTCACAAATTGATGATCAATTTTGGGCTAGTTATTTAATCTTTGGGTCATTTAATTGGTTTGATTTAATTTATTTAAATTTAGATGTGTTATCCATTAAGTTATATTAGGTTTTTATGTGGGTTGAAATAGTATAGAATTAATTATTAATAATATGGTGAATGCAAGTTTAAAGGGTTTTAATTTAAAATTGATATGATTAATCATTTACTTTTATATGAGAGTTTAGTAATTGCTTAATAAACTTTAGATAAATAATAACTAAAGTAATTAAGTAAGCGTTGACAAGTAACTCGATATTTTTTTGAATTTTGATCCTGAAACCTTAATTAATTAAAAAGACAGTAGATTCGGTGAACTTTAGATTGAATAAATAGATAATGGACTTAGGAAATTATCGAGTTAAGATTATTAATAAATAGGAAGTGCAATTTTATATTAGGATTCTAGCGATTTGATTGAGACGGGTGGCTGTCAGTAGTGCTTTCAGCTGATATTCGGTTAGTCGCTTGGCGGGTTATAGATTGGCGAGCACTGTGAGTAATTGATTTAATTTTCACGAATGATCATTTATGATATGTTTATACGGGATATCTGTTTCATTTCTCTTGTCATTCTTATCGCTTCATTGCCATGCTAAACTTTATATCGTTTATACATTTCATCCCCATGAGCTATTATATGAGAACCCTTATTCCCCGGTATGCATACTGTGTATTTATGTGTTGATTGCATGCCTGTGTGGCTGCATGTTATTTTTATACGCTGTAAGTCGGGAGTGCCGCAAGCTGTGTTACTGTGTATGCATTGCTGGGAAGGTCGGATGCTACACAGACTACCTAATCGTGGACGCACTGCTGGGAAGGTCGGGTGCTACACATGTTGACTTTGTGCTGATACTTGTATCATTCATGTTATTCATGTATATTTGTGCTATTAAATCTGTTACTCGCTAGGCGACGGCTTACCCCGGTTGTTGGGGTAATGTTTCAGGTTTAGCTAATAAGGGAAAAGTACCAGCTTCAGGGTCAAGAGTTTGAAGACTCGTGGTATCAGATAGACTTCCGCAAAATTTGTAAAGATTCTGAATTTGTAATTGGGATGGGTAGATCCCTAGACTTTTGATTTGGTTGTAATAACTAGATAATTTATTAGCGTACTCTGAATTTGAGGTTAATGTTGCAGATTATAGTAAAAGTGCGGCGTTATTAGAACGGAGCGTTTCAATATCAGAGCCAGGTTTGGTTTAAGTGAATTAAGTACCTGACTTAGTCTTAAACCGTAGGATGCATGATTACTATTAGCTTAAGTTATGACTCTAGGAGTTCAACTCTACCTTGATGGCCTTAAGAAATTGGGAAAGGTTAAGATAGAACCTAATAGTAACCTTCATAAATATATAGACATATACCCTTATGAGCAAAACCAGAATTTAACCAAGTACGAAAACATAACGAGATTTTTAATTTAATTCATAAAGTTAATTTCGGTACCATGGCCGGCGACGAGGGCCATAATATTCAACATTATGGAGTCTGTGACGGCTCTGGATTATCTAGAATGTTCAGAGAAGACATTTCGCCTGAGCTACTGTTTGGAGAGTGATATGGTGGAGTCTGTTGCAAAGCTTCTAGTGGATATATTATATGCGTTCATCAAATAATTAAATAACCGAATTGAATTGATCACATAAGATGAGTTAACGTCATTGTATACATAAAGAACAATTCTAAATAAACGATTGAGTTTCAACTTCAATCTTAAATAAGAGTTGTCAGAACTTTTGATTCTTGCATATACATGATACCAGTCTTGTTCAAATATGTGATTCTATATCTACAGTATCTCGGTCATTCCATTTCTATTGTAGTCATTTTAGTTACTTGTTACTTTGTCTGATTCATCATCATGGGCGCTTAACAAGCAGATAGTCATAAATGTATTTCCGTGTCAGTGATTTTTCACGCACTTGGTGCAAGTCTGTTTGGTCTGTGTGGTCTTATTAGAGTCTTTCCAGTTGCGCGCTACAGGCAGGAGTGTTTGTTTAATGTTTCTGTGATCACACCCTCGTGTGGTGGTGTCATTTCTTCTTGGTATCCGTATGTTGTGCAGTTAAAGAATCTGAAAAACTCAAAGTAATACTCAACTTGTAATGAATTTAAAAGAGTGTAACGTGAATCAAGACGAGGAAGTGGGGCATAATACGTGAAGAATGCGAAAAGAAATATAACAACACAAGAATTAATACAATATAACCTAACATTATGTACACAAGTTAACGAGTTGTACTAGTGAGTTTGATGGTGGTCGATGATGTATGATTGATTTGTAGCTAATACATTACCATAACTCATTTGTGAGGAATGACAGATCTGATGCATTGATCGAAGATGTTAGCTTAAAGAAAAGAAAAGAAATGAATGATGACCTTTGGATATTTAATAAAGATTTAAACATTAATTCTTGATATTTATCCAATATTTAAAATGAAATAGCATTAAAGTTTGAAATTATAAATACAAACAACAAATAGATATTGATTTTTATATAATTTTATTGATTTATGTTTGATTATATCACTACAAATAAGAAGCATCATATTTTATAATCTCATTCATCACATAGCAGTGCGAGGATATTAAATCTGCTAAGGTCGAATGAAACTTGCTTGATTTAATTGAGTCTTTATACAAGATCAAATGAATATATAGAACTTGTTGTGGGAATTAAAGCGAGAATGAAACTATTGGAATTATAAAATGGTCTTGAACTAAAATAAACGAATAATTGTTACTACCTAAAAAGGTTTTAACGAATAATTAAACAAATATTATGTAAACCTTAATATAACATACACGTGCGATTGCACGGAACGAATTACTCGATTCACAACAGTATGGAATTTGTTTGCGTAAATAAATAATAATTTTTGAAATGATATTAATGAGAATAATTATGATTTAAAGCTACTATAATATTTAGATTTAAAACATATCATATACGTAGGTTGTACAGGAATGACAAGATTCAGTTTCTTAGCCACACGATCAGTGGCAAGGGTGTATCTGTTAAGCAGTCGAAGGTCGAGACTATTCGGGATTGGGAATAGCCCCATAATGCTTCAGGGGTTCGTAGCTTTCTCGGCTTGGCCAGTTAGTATCGGCATTTTATTCTCGATTTCTCTTAGATCGCAGTGCCTTTGACTGAGATGACAAGTAACAACGTGACATTCGTTTGGGGTGAGCCGCATGAGCAAGCCTTTCAGGAGCTGAAACAATGTTTAAGTGAGACTCCGATTCTTTCCATGTTTGAGGGCAGCGATGATTACATTGTCTACAGAGATGCATCTTTACATGATCTCGGGTTTGTTTTGATCCAACAAGGAAGAGTGATCACTTCTGCTTTCGAACAGTTTAAGATCCACGAGAGAAACTACTTGACTCATGATTTAGAGTTGGCTGTTGTGGTATTTATGCTGAAGTTGTGGAGGCACTATTTATATGTTACGAGATGTTAGATTTTCACCGATCATGAGAGCCTGAAGTACATCTTCGACCAGAAGGAGCTGAGTATGAGACAGTATCATGCCATGCAGTTGATTAAAGACTATGATTGCGAGATCATTTACCACCCTAGTAAAGCGAATGTAGTTGCTGATGCGCTGAGTCGCAAGTCCTATTCTGGTGGATTGTGTTGTGCGATGGCACGACCTCCTGTGAAGGATTCTATGATTACATATATTTTTGAGATATCAGTCTGAGGCGTCATCGGCGGTGCATCTGAAGTCTGAGCGGATGGTTGGTTATATAGAGCGTCTTTCTCCTGATAGTCGTGGGGTATTGTTGTTTGATTCGCGGATTTGGATTCCTAAACTCGGTGGTTTGCGAGATATTTTGTTGGCAGAGGCTCATAATTCTCGATTATCTGTCCACCCTGGTACTACGAAGATGTATCGTGACTTACATGATGATTTTTGGTGGCCCGACTTGAAGTGAGATGTGGGTCGATTCGTTGAGCAGTGTACTACTTGTTTGCAATTGAAGGCCGAGCATCAGAAGCCATATGGCAGTTTACAGCGTCTACCTATTTCGCAGTGGAAATGAGAGGAGTTTGCAATGGATTTTGTCACTAAACTCTCGAAGACACAGCGACATCATGATTCGATATGGGTTGTGGTTGACCGACTTACGAAGAGCGCGCATTTCATTCCAGTTAGGGAGAACTATTCGATGGATCGGTGGGCACAGATTTACGTAGACGAGATCATTGCTAGACATAGGGTGCCTAAGAAGATAGTGACTGATCGAGATTCGCGGTTTACTTCTCGGTTTTGGCAGAGCTTGTAGGAAGAGCTGGGGACGCGTGTTACCCTTAGCACGGCGTTTCACCCACAGACAGATGGCCAGAGAGAGCGTGCGATACAGACTCTTGAGGATATGCTACGAGCCTGCGTGTTAGAGTTCGGTGGGAACTGAGATGCCCATTTGCCGTTGATCGAGTTTTCTTATAATAACTCGTATCATTCTTGTATCGGTATGGCACCGTTCGAGGCATTGTATGGCCGTAGGTGTCGTACACCCACATGTTGGCGAGAGGTGGGTGAGAAACCTATTGGCGGACCCGAGTTATTGCGGATTGCGCACGATAAGATCTAGATTATTCGCGAACGATTGCGGGCTGTTCAGGATCGACAGAAGATGTATTCAGATAAGCGACATCGACCAGTGGAGCTTGAGGTGGGTAGTTTTGTGATGCTGAAGGTGTCACCCTGGAAGGGTATTATGATGTTCGGCAAGAGGGGCAAGCTTAGCCCTAGATTTATTGGACCTTATTAGATTACAAAGCGTATTGGTGCACATGCATACCGATTGGATTTGCCACCAGAGGACCGGTGTGCACGATGTTTTTCACGTCAGCTATTTGCAGAAATATCTAAAGAATGCCGAGGAGATGGTGCCAACTCAGGATGTTCAAATCGACCAACGACTCAGAAATGTCGAGGAGCCCGAGCAGATAGTTGATGAGAAGATCAGCAAGTTGAGTGATCGATAGATAGAGATGGTCTTAGTGAGATGGCGGCATCACCGTGGACCGAATCATACGTGGGATCCGAAGACGGAGATGATGGCGAAGTACCATGACTGGTTCAAATATACATGATCTCGAGGACGAGATCAATCCAACTTGTAGGAGATTGTAACACCTGCTAATTTTAGAGGTAATTAATTAATTTCGAGTCATTTAATTTAATGATTAATTCGAGAAAATACGATATAAATTATCAAATTTCATTGTTGTCATTTAAAGTGTTGAATTTTGTAAATTTTAAGAAATTGGAAATAATATACAAACTAATATATATATCATTATATTCATAAAAGAAAAAAGGAAAAAAAGAGAAGTTAATATGTGCATGCATGTATACATCTAATATCATCATCATCATCATCATCACCCAACTTTTCTTCATACATTCCTATATATATACATATATGAAATTCACAACCATTTCAGCACAAACCCTCACATTCATACCAAGTGTGTAATTTATTTATTATTATCTGATTTTGGGGCTGGAAATTGAAGATTGGATCAACAAGTTCAACATCATTATCATCAAATCAACAACATCCATTAGTAAGCTTTTGAGGTAACAATCAAAACCTCATACTCATTCCCGTATGTAATTTCAAGGGATGTTAGAATTCTTAAAATGATTATAAATATTGTTTACTAAACTAACAATGAAAACCCAACAACCCATAATATGATTATCTTCATCATTTTTCATGATTTAAAAGCTTCAAAAGAACATAAATGGTGGTTTAAATGGGTTTTGAGATTTAATCTGAAAACTTATCTAGAAATGATCCAAATAAGTATAGAATTTATATTAGAATGATTATAGATGCCTAAATCCAGATTTAATGAACATGAGGTTTTAGATTAAATTGTGAGGTAAAATAAAAACAAGACAATAACAATATAATCAATGAGTAAAGAGTGTGGAGGTCACCGGAGATCCGACTGGTGTCGCCGCTGCCGCAGTCTGGCCGGCGACGTCGCAGTCTAATCGGCGACTGGCTGTCGCCTTCTCTCCCTCTGCCTGGTCCTTGTTCTTTCTGCCGGTCTTGCTTTCAGTTCCACCAAGAGAAAGGTTTCAGTAACAGTTGGGTGGGGGTCTAGTTTGCGCCGGAAGGCTTTGGCCGGCGACCGCACGGCGGCAGCAACGCCTGCCCTGTCGGTCCCTTTCTTTCTGTTTCAGACCACCGAGAGGGAGAGAGAGAAAGAGAGAGAGAGAGAGATTAATAGTTGTGGTTGTGTGTGGTGGTCCGGTCGGCGCCGGAAGCTGGCGACCCGCCGCCTTGTTTTGGTGGCCACCGGCGGCTACCCCTTTTCCTCTCTGTCCGTGTGTACCGAGAAGAGAAAAGAGAGAATGACATTAGGGTTTTATTCTTTTAATTCTTTTTAGGGTTTTAAAACTTAAAATTTGGGCTTCTCAATTTAATTGAGTTTTGGGTTTTTAGTTTAGTTAATTAATACGGATTAGGTTAGGAATGTTAGATGGGCTTTCATTTCAAATTAATATTTATTTGGGCTGACATTTTCTTTATTATTAATTTTTTTAAGTTGGGTTGTTTATTATTATTATTATTATTATTATTATTATTATTATTATTATTATTATTATTATTATTATTATTATTATTATTATTATTATTATTTTAGGCTAATAAAAATTGAATAAGGTTTAAAGATTAATTTGGGTATTTAATTAACTCAAGTGGACTTTCACAAATTAATGATCAATTTTGGGCTAGTTATTTAATCTTTGGGTCATTTAATTGGTTAGATTTAATTTATTTAAATTTAGATGGGTTATCTATTAAGTTATATTAGGTTTATATGTGGGTTGAAATAGTATAGAATTAATTATTAATAATATGATTAATGCAAGTTTAAAGGGTTTTAATTTAAAATTGATATGATTAATCATTTACTTTTATATGAGAGTTTAGTATTTGCTTAATAAACTTTAAATAAATAATAACCAAAGTAATTAAATAAGCGTTGACAAGTAACTCGATATTTTTTGAATTTTGATCCCGAAACTTTAATTAATTAAAAAGACAGTAGATTCAGTGAACTTTAGAATGAATAAATAGATAATGGACTTAGGAAATTATCGAGTTAAGAATCTTAATAAATAGGCAGTGCAATTTTATATCAGGATTCTAGCGATTTGATTGAGACGGGTGGCTTTCAGTAGTGCTTTCAGCTGATATTTGGTTAGCCGCTTGGCGGGTTACAGATTGGCGAGCACTGTGAGTAAATGATTTAATTTTCACGAATGATCATTTATGATATGTTTATACGGGATATCTGTTTCATTTCTCTTGCCATGCTTATCGCTTCATTGTCATCCTAAAGTTTATATCGTTTATTCATTTCATCACCATGAGCTATTATATGAGAACCCTTATTCCCCGGTATGCATACTGTGTATTTATGTGTTGATTGCATGCCTGTGTGGCTGCATGTTATTTTTATACGCTGTAAGTCGGGAGTGTCGCAAGCTATGTTACTGTGTATGCATTGCTGGGATGGCTGGATGCTACACAGACTACCTAATCGTGGACGCCCTGCTGGGAAGGCCGGGTGCTACATATGTTGACTTTGTGCCGATACTTGTATCATTCATGTTATTCACGTATATTTCTGCTAGTACATCTGTTATCCGCTAGGCGACGGCTTACCCCGGTTGTGGGGACAATGTTTCAGGTTTAGCTGATAAGGGAGAAGTACCAGCTTCAGGGTCAAGAGTTTGAAGACTCGTGGTATCAGATAGACTTTCGCAAAATTTGTAAAGATTCTGAATTTGTAATTGAAATGGGTAGATCCCTAGACTTTCGATTTGGTTATAATAACTAGATAATTTATTTAGCGTACTCTGAATTTGAGGTTAATGTTGCAAATTATAGTAAAAGGCGCCGCGTTATTAGAACGGGGCGTTTCAATTAGTCAATTAGGTATTAAATGCAAAAGTAATTAAATTGAATTGATTTTCATTAATAAAACTTAAATTACATAGTAAATTAATTTTATTTTTTTAAATCAATTAAATGATTAAATTGAAAGAGTTATATCACAAAAATTAGGAGGGAAAATAAAATTTTGATTAGTTGATGTAGTGACATGTGTCATTAAAGGTTCTCCTTTATTAATATACTAGTTTATTACCCGCGTATTACGTGAACATTTTTAATATATATAAAATATAATAAATTAAAAGGTAATGAAAAAAATATTATTTTTTAACCAAAATTATATATACGAATGGTATTATTATTTATTATAACCTATTAATTAATTAATTAATTATATATATATATATATATATATATATATATATATATATATATATATATATATATATATATATATATATATATATAGACTAAGGATCTTTTGTGAACACTTTATTCGTTGTGAACATTGTGAACAACCATAAAATAGCTTCTGAATCTTATGAATCTTGTTGAAAATAGTACTGGACTCTTCTATTAACCTATTAATACTATTGGATCCTTTGGATCTTATTGAATCCTATGAATTTGTCGAATCTTATGAATCTTGTTGCATCCTATGCATCTTGTGCATCTTGTTATAAAAACTACGTAATATGAACCTTTTGAATGTTCGGAATCTTAAATAGACACTTCTATGAACCTTTTGAATCATATGAATCATATTACAAACACTTGTTGATATATATGAATGATTATATGTATTCTTTTTATTTGTTCACAACGTGCACAACGAATAACTTGTTCACAATGGATCCCATCCCTATATATATACATATATATATATATATATATATATATATATATATATATATATATATATATATATATATATATAGGGTTGGGATCAATGGGGTATCATGTTAGACTAGGGAACCGGAGTCCAGTCATGTTTGGTTATAAGTTTAAAAGGGTAATATAGTCAATTAGATTTATATTAAATAATAGATGACAACTAATAATATAAAAGTTTCCTTAATTATAGAGATTTACTTCCATAACATATCTATAATAAATTTCAAAATGAGTTTTAATGAACATGTTCAATTGGATTCGACAATGGGTATTAGTGAACATGTTCAATGAGATTCGACAATGGGTTTTAGTGCACATGTTCAATTAGATTCGACAATGGGTTTTAGTGAACATGTTCAACCGGATATGTCAAAATAAAGTATTTATATTTCTTCAAACCGTTCGTGAAAGTTCAATTTCATTTACACGTTATTGAACATGTGCAGTTGGAGTTTTTTTTTGTCGCTGTTAACCGTTTTGGTGATAAACCAATATTTGTGGTATTGAACATGTTCAATCATGGTTTATGGAGTGTTATCATTGCACATGTTCAGTATGAGAGTAATAAATGATATTAACTAAAATTGAGATTTTCATGGGATACACAGAATCTTTGGTTCAATTTAAATTTTTTTAATACCATTTTTACCCCCAACATTAATTAATGTGGGAAAGAATTTTAAGTAAAATTTATATTATATTTTAATGATTTTAATGATAAATGATTGGCTATAACTGGTTCCCCGGTACCCCAGTCTAACATGGTACTCCATTGATCTTGAATATATATATATATATATATATATATATATATATATATATATATATATATATATATATATATATATATATATATATATATATATATATATATATATATATATATATAGGGTCAGGTTCTATGGGGCACCTGTATGCATTGTGCACTTTGGGAACCTATATGCACCGTTAGATCTTGAATTTTAATGGTTCAGATTGTAGTGACAAAAGGGTAATTAACTTGAAAATGGGTGCACAGGTGCATAACTTCTCGCGCGCGGAATGGCAAAATCGGAAGATGCTTGAATTCAGAAAATATTCTATCCGAATCTAAACAAACATGATGCATCTTCATCCAATTTATTGGATTCGTCTTCAAACACGATGCATCTTCATCCAATTCAATTTCAAACATGATGCATTTCGACCATATTCATCCTCGTCTTTGTTCCATCATTATGCATCACCAAAATCGTGATGCATTTCAGCCATATTCATCATCGTCTTTGTTCCATCATTATGCATCACCAAATCGTGATGCATTGCGACATTTAAACGTGTTAATTTCGTGATGCATCTATGAAATTTAAACGTGTTCATCAACATCTTCAATGTGTTCATCATTGTCGTGATGCATTGCTTTTGTGCATCATGTTTGAAACAACCAATACCATATGCTCCAACTATTTCTTTGAAGCAATAACCACCAACATTAATAAAGAATCATAGAATTCTTTGACTAGTCATAAGAATGATACAGAATCGTAGAATGAACTGTTTGTGAAAAAAACTGATACTCAAAAACCATGATCAACAGACGCAAGCAAATTCTCGTCAACATCGATGCACAGGTATGGTGCAGAGTTGCATACCGACGGTGGACAGCGATGGTGGTGCTGGGTTTAGCGATAGTAGTAGTGATTGTCTTGTGAAAGCTGGTTGAGAGAAAGAGAGATGCAGAGAGGCTAGTCATGAAAGAGAAAGGGAAAGAGAGAGAAAAGGGGATGGATTTATGGGAAGGTGGTTGATCATTTTATTTAATTTCCTAAATAAATGATAAATATTAAATTAAATCTTATAATTTAACAATATATTATTAAGCATTCCCAAAATGCCCTTAATGCATCCTTTGTAAACAAGCAATGCATTTTTGGTTCCCGATGCATATGGTGCCCCATAGAACCTCGGGTGCGTTTAGTTTATGAAAATTTCCAAAATTTTCATCTCATTTTTCAATGAAAATGAAAACTTGTTTACTTAACAACAATTTCATAAATTTTCATTTCACTTTTTAAAATACCACTTTTCATATTCTCTCTCTTACTTTTCTATTACCTACCCTATATTTTTTATAATACTCTCTTTCTCTCTCTTACTTTTCTATTACCTAACCTATTTTTCTTATTTTATAATCACCCATCTTAGTTTTCTTAAAACAAAAACTTGATCATCTAAACAAGTTTTCACTTTTCATAGAATCCCTTGTTTTTTTCTAAAAATTATAATTTCAAAACTGAAATTGAAAACCAACTAGTTTTCGTGAACTAAACGCAACCTCAATCAATCTCTCTCTCTCTCTCTCTCTCTCTCTCTCTCTATATATATATATATATATATATATATATATATATATATATATATATATATATATATATATATATATATATATATATTGGGGTTCGATTGAGAACTTTTGTGCATCGAGGCACCATTGAGAACTTTTGTGCATCGGACTATCTACCAAAGGTGCACAAAGGGCATTTAGGGGATATTAAATGTATGGAAATTATTTTTGAATTTTAAATATTTTAAAGATAATTAATAGCTAAATTTGGTATGAAAATCACCATTAACTTCTTTCCTAAAATCACTCCCCCTTTCTCTCTCTCTCTCTCTCTCTCTCTCTCTCTCTCTCTCTCTCTCTCTCTCCCCCCTCTCTCTTAGCCCCTCTTAATTTTGGAAAAGATGAATGGTATGCATAATTTATTTTGTATGAACGATCAGTGGCGGACCCAGCCACCGAGGGGACCCGTTGCACAAATTTTCATCGCGCACGGTTTGAAAATTCAAATGAGTATATGGTCGGACCGAGCTAACAAATAAATCGTTATAATTTATAATAGAAAATATAATCTAATATTCTCTTTAGTTTGCTTAATAATTTAAAATTCGTGGTCTACCGATTGATACCAAATGAGATTGTGCATGTCAATTATAATTGAGTTTAAGTTTGAAGTTATGTTTGTGTTTGTGGTTGTGTGATGTTATCAGATTCGTTAAAATTATTTAATTGACCGGGCTAACAAATAAATATTTATAATTTAAAATAGAAAATATAATCTAATATTCTCTTTAGTTTGCTTAAAAATTTAAAATTCGTGATCTACCAGAATGATACCATATGAGGTCGTGCATGTCAGTTATAATTGAGTTGAAGGATTTGAAGGTTATAATTGTGTGATATTATCAGATTCGTTAAAATTATTTAATTGACCTTCATTACTATCACTTTCCAATAACCTTATTTTGAAACTTTTATCTATCGATAGATTTTATAAAACATACGATTAACAATTAACAATTAATGTGTAATTAAACCAAATAAATACAAACTTTCTAGGCTCAAATATCATTGGGTTTTTGTTTAATTTTAGCTGAAAATATTATTGATTTTGATTTGGATAAAATGATTTGGTTTTATTTGTTATATTTTTATTACTTATTTAGTTATTTAGACATTAAACTTTTAATTTTTTGTTTCATTTGAGGTATACATTTTTTAAATCAAGTTGCACATTTAGTTTTTTTTTTGTTCTTTTTAATAAGATAAGTTGCACAGTTAAATTTTCACCGGTTGCACACATTACATTTTAAAAAAAAATTACACTACGAAATGAGATTATTGGGGAAGGGACCCGTTGCACGGGCTACCCCTCCCAAAGACATAGATCCGCCTATGTGAACGATTCATGTTTGTATTTTGATATATTTTGATTATGGAAGAGATTAACAATATGCATGATTTATTTTTGGAAGAGATGAACGATATGCATGAAGAGATGAACGATATGCATGTATTTTGAAATTGTATTATATTTCTATATTTTGGAAGTGTAATAATTAAATAAGGATTGCATAATTCCTATTTTACCCCTCCGCGAATTTCATTATGTGCACTTGATGCATAAAACTTTCTATTTAATTACCCTTTTGCCATTTGATCTAACCCACACATTCTTTTCATCCAACGGACAGTGGAGGTTCTTTTGTGCCTCGATGCACAAAAGTTCTCAATGGAACCTCTATATATATATATATATATATATATATATATATATATATATATATATATATATATATATATATATGTAGGGAGGTTCAATGGAAAACCATAATGCACCTGAAACTTGTGAAAACCGCACTGCACCACTACAAATGCATCAAATTCCCCGCGTGATGCATCAAAATCCCGCGTGATGCATCAAATTTCCCGCATGATGCATCACAATCCCGCGTGATGCATCACCTTATTTACGATCATGTCACCGCGTTTTTCATTAAATGCACCAAATCGGACGGTTTGCGTAGGTTTCCATGGTTTTCATGTGCATAGTGGTTTTCCATTGAACCCACCCCTATATATATATATATATATATATATATATATATATATATATATATATATATATATATATATATAATTATTATTTTCTTATATTTTTTAAACTTTTATTATATTATGTTATAATTAATAAGTTAGTAGAACATTAAATTTTGTTTGATATGACATGATTTGAATTTAAAAGTGATTATATTAGATTTGGATAAATATAATTTATTCATTTTGAAACCTATAAATGTCACGTGTCGATTCATGGTGATGAAACGTGGATTCACAAAAAATGACCATAGTTATTCTTTTATTAGTATTAATAGATATAAATTTGTGATATCATGTCATCTAAAAAAAATGTAAGAATTTCAAATGTAGTGTTACTGTTCACAAAATCAAAAAAATACAATAAATACATATAATTATTAGCTCCCTCGTTCTAACCACTCTTTTCTTTCTTATCCATCCGTCGAGGACCACACACCATAATTAGAAATGACGTTGCATTATATTTTTATCGATTTAAAAAATAAAGTTTGTTACATGTAAATAGTAGGAACAATTTTAGTAACTTACGGATGTCACTCATTGATAAAATTATAGAAAGTTGTTTTTATTTTAAGCATTAGTTTATTACCCGCGTGTTACGCGGATATTTTTATTATATATACTAGTTTATTACCCGCGTATTACGCGAATATATTTAATATATATAAAATATAATAAATAAAAAGATAATGATATAAATATTATTTTTTAAACAAAAGTATATAAGGTGATATTATTATTTATTATAACCTATTAATTTTGTATATTTCTAAATATATATGAAGAAGAATGATTTTCTTATATATTTTTTAAACTTTTATTGTATCATCTTATAATGAATAAGTTAGTAGATTGTTAGATTTTTTTTGATTTGATTTGATTTGAATTTAAAAGTGGATTATATTAGATTTGGATAAATTTAATTAATCAGTTAGTAGAGTATTAGATTTTGTTTGATTTGATTTGAATTTAAAAGTGGATTATATTAGATTTGGATAGATTTGGTTTAAATTTCTTTATTATTTTTAAAATCTATAAATGCCACGTGTCGATTCATGGTGACGAAACGTGGCTTCACCAGAATTGAGTATAGTTACTCTTTTAATAGTATAGATTGATTATAATAAATAAAAAGATAAAGGATATATATATATTATTTTTTAAACAAAAGTATATATAAGGTGATATTATTATTTATTATGACCTATTAATTTTGTATATTTCTAAATATATATTAAGAGTAAATTATTTTCTTATATATATTTTTAAATTTTATTATATTATCTTATAATTAATAAGTTAGTAGATTATTACATTTTGTTTGATTTGATTTTGAATTTAAAATTGAATTATATTAGATTTGGATAGATTTAATTAATAAGTTAGTAGAGTATTAGATTTTATTTGATTGGATTTGATTTGAATTTTAAAGTGGATTATATTAGATTTGGATAAATTTGATTTAATTTGATTTATTCTTTTTAAAATCTATAACTGCCACGTGTCGATTCATGGTGACGACACGTGGCTTCATCAGAAATGAGTATAGTTACTTTTTTAATAGTATAGATAGATAGATTTGTTAAAGTATGTTTCAAAAATCATTGAAACTTATAAACGTGATTTCTATTATACATAACTTTGAAACAATATTTTATCAAAATTCGGTTGTGGAAAAACACAGAATAGAAACAATGTGTATTACTTTAACTAAATTTTGAAACATAGTTTGACATATGCATAGAATATAAACAACATATAATTTTACTGATTTTTGTAGTGGTGACATCATATAATCATTAGTTATTAAAATTAGTAAAAATTTATATTGTTCCTATTATATACGTGTACCGAACTTTGTTTCCAAACTCGATAAGAATACAAACGTTATTTTTATTACATGCAATTTCAGAGGCGGGTACACGTTTATTAAAGGGTTAAAGTCGTAGAATAGTTATGTATTCTTTAAAATGTATCAATATGGTACGTGTACTATTTTAATTATTCATATTATACGTGTACTTTCTGAATCGTTCAAATTTGATACGCGTACTACATTTTTCATACCAATATGATACCTTAGGTAACCGATTATTGGCTACACCTGTTAAGAGTGGAATTTTTCTTTTAATTAATGTTCAAATTTCCATAATTGAAGCATCAAATACACTCTATCATCCTTGTGATAACCTGGTAGGAGAAATCACACAGCACAACCAACTTCAAACATCTACAGACCTCTGTAGAAATCTCCAATACCGATCTCCACCGTCCAGATCGAAGAACTATGTGTTACAAAGTTTCTCCTCAAATTTCATGCAGATCCAACGGTGAACAAGTTCGTATGGACGATTCTCCCACAACTACGCAAAGCTAGACGAAATAATCGATCTAAAAAAGTAGAGGTATCATGTTAACAATATAAAAAGTACACGTACTATATCGACACACCTTAAGAAGTATACTGCTATTGTACGGCTTTAGCCCTTTATTAAATGGAAATTTTACAAAAAACCATCAAATTACAAGTTTTTTTCGATTAAGTCCCTCAATCAATTTCTTTGTCTGATAAGAAGTCCCTTAACTAAATAAAAATCACGAATTTGATGTTTTTTCAAGAAAAGTTACCGGTGACCTGTTGAGCGGGTTGCAATTGCTGACGTGGATATTATAAATCTATGAATTTTTTCGATTAAGTCTCCCAACTAAATTATTTTTTCTTATAAATCCCTTAACTAAATAATTTTGTCTTATGAATCCCTCAACTAATTATTTTGCCACAAAATCCTTATATTGATAAAACTCATATTATTTGTTGTTTTATGAATTTAAGTGATTGTCAATTGACATTCACGTCACACATACGTGGATGCTTAAAAATGGTGGGGTTACATAGATGTCTAGATTTCACATTCATATGACTTTGTTTTTTTTTTAATTTATCATTTTTAATGTGTTAAATAATGATTATACATGTTATAAGTTGACAAATGACAAATCTATTCTATAGAATGAGGTACAAATACTATAAACCGAAAAAAAAAGCTAGTAAAAAAGAACACACCTAAAAGAAAAATGAAATGAAATGTAGACGGAATATTTAAAGTGGCGGAACCCTACCCCTCAAACTAGGGGTGAGCGACGGGTACCATTTCCCGAACCCGAACCGGTACCGACAGGTACCGAATTAATATATTCGGTTCGGTATTCGGTTTTTAAATTAGCTAAAATTCGGTATTCGGTACTCTCGGTTCGGTATTCGGTTTTTAATTTAGCTAAAATTCGGTATTCGGGACCGAACCGGCACCGTATAAAATTATACGGTTCGGTATTCGGTTCTTTCAAAACTAAAAATTCGGTTTCGGTATTTTCGGGATCGGTACCGGTTCGGTTCGGTCCGGTACCGAGCTCACCCCTACCTCAAACTGTCAATTTAATACTAATTTAACATATTTAACACTATTACTCAATTTGTATAAATTAATGAATTGGATAACTAAATCACTAACTATTATATTTAATTTACATAACAATTAAACTAAATTTGCATAAAAATTTTAAATTAGTATACTACCCTAATTGTGTAACATCCAGAACTAGTAGCAGGTACGTGGAATGTATTTATTGGCTTTAGTAATTATTTTAATGAGTTGGTGGAATTTCATTGGTGAATTGCACATGAGTTGATAAGTAGATTGCTATTACGTGTAAATCCTAATCAGTTGAGATAATAACCGGTTAGTAGTAATTATGGGTTTGGAGATGTTTTAATGAGTTAATTAACATTCTGAACCCGAAGTATTAGATTGTGAGTAATTAGGTTTACGGACGTTAAACAGTGCGTGTTGAGTATTATACCCGTTTTACTTGGATTTGGGACCCAAAACACACACACACACACACACACACACACATATATATATATATATATATATATATATATATATATATATATATATATATATATATATATATATATATATACGTATATATATAGGGTTGAGATCATATAAGAAACTTTCAATTCTGTGAGAACGTGAGAACCCTCCAAAATGCACAAATTTATACATCAAATGCACAAATTTAAAAATTAAATTTATAACTTAAAATCATTATTAGTTTTCAATATTAATAAATATCATCTAACATTAAAATTAATATTAAAATTTAAATTCATCAAGTTTTACACTAAATGCACGAATTTGAACATTAAATGCACAAATTTTTTCAAATGCACGAATTCGTACATAAAGTGGACAAATTTATCATGATATGCGTAAATTTTTATATCAAATGCATAAATTTATCAAATGTATAAATTTTAACATTAAATGCATAATTTTATACATTAAACACACAAATTTTAAAAAGGTTCTCACGTTCTCACGGTAACGAGGGTTCTTACCGGAACCCAACCCTATATATATATATATATATATATATATATATATATATATATATATATATATATATATATATATATATATATATATATATCCAAATGACTTTCTTCTTTTCTTCACTTTCACAGAAGAGTTCAAGTGTGTGTATGTGTGCAATTCTCAACTGGAGACAAGAGAGAGAGTTAAGAGGAAGATAAGAACCATCCATAACTAAGGGATTGATTTCACCTTCAAGTTGAAGCTCAAATCAAGCAAACAGGGTGAATTGAGGTTAGTGATCGTTACTAAAATGGGTTGAATTGCTATGTTCAGTAGTTAGTTGTTTCTGGGGTTGATTTACAACCCTGGAATCGTGAAATTGAGATTGGGGAATCAAACCCCATAGCTGACCAAAAACAGAGCATGAACCTTATCTGTCGTCGATGCATCTCAGCCGCGCTCCCCTGGTCGCGACCGCGATCATGGTGAGGCGGTGTAGGTTGATCGTGGTAGTGGGAACGCGACCGAGAGGGGGGGGATCACGGGCCGTGTGATCCCGAACATGCTCGGATGATCTTGGCCACGCTAGAATGGGCAACGCGGGGCCACCGCAACCGCGGTGCCTGACCGCAAGGGTATGATCGTGACCGCGATCGTGGCCGCGCTCGTGGGTCTTGGCCTGTTGACTTATGTTGAGTCCGTGAGTTTAGTAGTATAGTTGTTATGAGTTCGTTAGCTAGAAGTTACATTGTAGTTGCATTGCTTGTTGACAGGATTGTAGTTGAGCGCTGGATTGGTCGAGGCCGTTGTAGATATTGAGACGGTAGTCGTGCTCCAGGTGAGTTACTTACCTTCTTGAGTAGATGCACAAACACTGATAACTGTGTCTTAAAGAGATTTGTTGTTTAATATCCGGGTCCCGAGCGGATCCCTTCTATACGTTGATACTTGTTAGCACACAACAGAGCTTGTGGATCACGCGTATAGTTGTTGTACGCAGAGTAGATGCTTGTTGGGTCATTCCCAACCTAGAGGTCCTGGCTTAGCCACTTCTTTGTGGAGTGGGCTATGCAGGCTATCCCGGGTCGCTCCCGATGAGGCGTCGGGCTGTTGATGCCGGCCGCATGTTGAGTTGATTACTAGTTGTTATATTGTGCTAACTATTTCATAAACTCATTTTGACATTGTTGATTGTAACTCGCCAGCTTTCAGCTGACAGTTGTTTTATCGTGCATCTCAGGTGCGAGACCAGAGGCTAGGGATTTTATGGGCAAGAGTCGAGACCCGCCACGTGGATAGTAGCTAGCGAGTACTTTAGTGAGTAGTCTTGTATTTTGTGGTTTGGCGTATCAGCCAATTATACTCCAGGATGAATGTAACCTATAACTCCATTACGGTTGACAGACTTACTAACGGGGGTTGGTTCTCGTGTGGTCGTGACTTTTATGCTTACTGTGGATAATTAGTAGTTATTTAGCTGTTTACCCTTGATGATAATTATGATATTTGGAGACGTGGACTATAAGTCCTACGTGGTATTAGTAGTAAAAGTAGGGTGTTACAGCCTGGTATCAGAGCATTAGTTTAAGGTTTAAGTATCATTAGTGATGCTTAGGCTTAAACCAGTGTCTAGATCCTTGGGCTTGATCTCTGATGAGTAGGTTTAGAAACTGTAGAATTCTGTTATTTTGTTATAGTAATATTGTTTATGTTATGCAGAGATCCTATGGCAGACGAGCAGAGATCTGAGGGTCTCATTGGGGGACGTGCTTCAGATGAGGAGTTCGCCAGACGTTTGTAGGAGGCATATGAGAAGGAACGCACCGATGCTATGCAGTCCCTGACCCAGGGCACCGGCAGGGGTAAGAGTTCAGGAGCCGGGCCGTCATGAGAGGCAGGCAAGGGATGTAAGTATAAGGAGTTTCTGGCCACACATCCACCAGAGTACCATGGAGAGCCCGGGGCCGTTAAGGCCATGTATTGGCTGTAGGACATTGAGATGGCTTTCCGCATTACAAGATGCCACCCCGACCAGATGACGACATTCGCTAGTGCTCAGTTACGGACTAGCGCCCAGCATTGGTGGAGGACTATCAGGGATATGATGGGAGATGGATCAGCATATGCGATGGCATGAGATCAATTTAAGACTTGGTTTGAGGAGCAGTACTGTCCTGAGGACCGCCGAGCTCAGTTGGAGATTGACTTCTTGACTTTATTCCAGGGACAGCGATCAGTTGATGAGTATGAGAAGATTTTCATCGATCTGAGCTTGTTTTCACCGCTTCAGATCAGCACAGAGTCATGAAAGATTAATAGGTTTATGATGGGACTGCGCAAGGAGATTCAAGAGTTTATTGACACGAGGTACATACCGATATATGCTATGGAAGTGGAGTTAGCACGGAGGAGGGAGAGTGAGTTATCTCGTAGAGATCCCGTGGTAGAGCAGCTGAGACGAGTTCAGTCCGTGAAGAATTCTAGGGAAAAACCCACCGAGAGAGAGAGACAGGGACATGGACAATCGTTCTAGCCATTTTCAGCCAAGGGGCGACGATCAACGACGCACAGAGTCAGAGGGAGCCGATAGACAGAGAGATAGATCCTCCCAAAGGTCTGACCGCAGATCCGATGACCGGGGCAGTCGCTTTGGTGGGTCCGAGCAGAGGGGAGGAACGTCGAGTTCTGGTTCTGTCAATAGGAAGACGTGGTGTAAGAGATGCCGCCAGAGGCATACCGGGGAGTGTGACCCCCGTCATGTACGTTGTTTTCGCTATGGCCAGCCTGGCTATACTCAGACAGGTTGCACCTCCAGAGACCCGCTGTGTTTTAAGTACGGGCGGGCTGGACATCAGGCACAAGATTGCATGGCTCCACAGCAGGGGGAGTTGAGACCACCTGCACAGGGTCAGAGTTCTGCTGCACGCAGAGATGCCGTCTCACCAGCCAGAGGTCGGGTTTTCCAGTTGACAGCAGAGGAGGCGTGGGAGACAGCTGACATAGTTTCTGGTACATTTATCCTGAACGGTCATAGCAGTCGAGTTCTGTTTGATTCCAGGGCAAACCGTTCCTTTATATCTATTGCCTTTATTGCTTACTTTAGTGCTCCGCTTATTGAGTTGTCAGAGCCATTAGTTATAGAGCTAGGTGATGGTAGTGCCTCTGCAGTTAGGCATGCATATGCTCAGTGTTTGTTAGAGATGGACGGTCATCTGTTTATTGTCGATTTGTTGTCTATAAAGATCGGTAGCTTTGATGTTATAGTAGGTATGGATTAGTTAGCTTCTCAGCGTGCCAATATTGCTTGTTCCAAGAAGATCATTTGTCTACCGATTTCTAAGGATCGTGTCACACAGTGTATGGAGAGTGTAGTAGAGGTAGTGTTGGCCTCATTTATGCAGTTCAGGCTTGTCGTTGCTTAGCCAAGGTTTGTTCCTCCTTCCTAGCATATGTAGTTAATGCAAAGACGGAGAAGAGGGGTATAGAGACCGTCGAGGTTGTTTCCAAGTTCCCTGATGAGTTCCCCGAGGAGCTACCTGGATTGCCACCGGACTGACAGGTAGAGTTTCGTATCGAGTTGGTACCAGGTGCTACTCCTATTGCACGTGCACCCTATCGTTTAGCTCCTACTGAGATGAGAGAGTTAATAAGTCAGCTTCAGGATGTAAGGTCCACCCTTCTCCGATCTATCAAGGCGTGACAGCGTCAAACGAGTGCGGAATCCTCGTTTAACGATACCGGATCAATCACGAACAAACACACGAGAACACGGAGCTAAACACGATGCTAGCCGATGTAATATCAACCCTACACAATGTATTGCTCCTAAGCTCGCTCTAAATGCTCTAAAACTCGTATGCTCCAAGTTCTGAAATTCTTTCTGGGATTATTGAACATAAGTTCATGATATAAACCTTAAGTTCGTGCATGGCCCAAGCCCATGAACTTATAGGTTCAAGCCCACGCAGATAAGTTCGTATGAACTTATCAGCCATAAGTTCGTACGAACTTATCAGGCATAAGTTCATACCTCATGAACTTATCAGGCATAAGTTCATACCTCTTGAACTTATCACCCATAAGTTCATACCTCATGAACTTATCTTCATAAGTTCATAACTCATGAACTTATCATGCAATCATTAATAAGGCCCTATCTATTGCAATAGACTATCAATAACAAAACTAGACTGCTGTCGTCACACCGGGTGTACCAACAGAATCCCCCTTGACGATAGTTTCTAGTTGTTATTCATTGATCTACAATTCTAGGCCTATTTAGATTGCTCCTTGCATGCAGAACCTTTTCAATGCAAACTCTAACCACTCTCTGGTATTTTCTACCTTCTTCATCCAACCTTCATGAAAGAAAACCGGCTGTACGTGAAGCTTCTGCAAATCACCCTGAGAGAGGTTCAATAGATGCAATGGATCATATACGTTCAAATTAATTTTCTCATCTTCATCCTCCATTAATGCTTCAGCTATTTCATTGACGACGTACCACTATTTCATGTTTCCCATAATATCCTGTGGCATGGTCCTCAACGGAACCTTCTTCAAGCATTTAACTGGTTTGTAAACCATTTTAGTCCATGGCCTACCAGTCAGAGGATCTATTCTTGTTTCGTCCAATGCTCTTTTACCAACTCTTTGCTTAATTTTATTTTCTTTTCGAACCTTCCAGATCGACCCTCTCTTATGATAATTTTTGCGAACACTTCAGCATAAGGGTCGTCTCCTAGGTTGATAAGGTCCTTCCAGGCTAACTCTTTGACTTCATACTTTGGCAATGTGCTGAAGTCCTTCAGTCTTCTCTTCAAATACTGTATCGCATCTCTTCTTCATCCAACCTTGACAAGGCTCCGATCAGATCTTCTTCAGTTACTTCTGTCGCCTCTGAAGCCTTGTCTTTTCCCTTGTCAGCGGATGATGAGCCAGACTCCCCCTGAGGATCAGAAAGCTGAGCAGATTGTTGTCTTGAATGATCTGCCAGCTCACTGTATTTTTGTGCTCTCGGGTCATCTCCTTCGTCTTCTCTACGAATATGCCTCAAGGCATCATCGCTACAACTCTCGCTCTGAGGTGGACGATCTTACAACAATTTTTCCAGTATAGCCTAAAGATTTGCAATCTTTTGTTGCTGATCAGCCACTGTCTGATCCCACTGGGCATTATGCTGGTGAAGTTCAAGAATCGCCTTTGTCAACTGAAGAATCTGTACAACCTGTTCGTGGTCGGCAATTGTCAGCTGAGACTCCAAATCTAACACTGTTAGGGTACTCAAAACCGGAGGAGAAACCGACTCAATCAACATCTACTTCTCAACAGTACACAAAGATGCCTATGAGTGCACAATCAGCCGAATCTCATCTGAATCTTTTGCCTTCGTTTGTTGCAACATATGGAAATTGTGTACAAGGTAAAATTAACGATCCTGCGTTATGGGAAGAGGACTATGATCAGGTGGATCCTGATGATTTGGAAGAAATGGATCTTCAATGGCAACTGGCCATGGTGACTCAGAGGGTCAAGAGATTCATAAAACGGACAGGCAGAAATCTGAACGTTAGCAACAATAAGATTGGGTTCGACAAATCCAAGGTCAAGTGTTATAACTGTCAGGGATTAGGACACTTTGCTCGAGAGTGTCAGCGACCCAAGGTTGAGAATTATCAGAATCAATCTCAGGGAAGATATCAATCTGCTAGTTCGGGTAATCAAGCGAACATCGCTGGTCTGTTAACCAACGTATCATCGGACAGACAGCTTGATGGGACGTACGATTGGAGTACACATCCAGAGTCAAATGCTAGAGCCTTCATGGCTGAAGTAACAGAGACTGAGAATGTCAGAGCAGAGGAAGTAACAGAGGACAATGAACAGAATGATACAAGTCCAGTGTTGGTGGAGAAGTCAGACAATCAGACGATTCTGGAGTTTGCCGCGCAGATGGCTAACGTGGAATCTGATCATTCAAAGGTAATTCTGAACTTTTCTACATTCCGTGAGTTATGTGTTTATGTGCTACTTTTAATGATAGATTAAATTTAGTGCTAGAAACACATAGTAATTTAACTACTCAAATTGAATCCTTAAAATCAGATAATGCTAGCCTCCTAGATATAAAAAAAAGATCTTAGGAATAAGCTGAAAGCAGATGCTCAAGATGTAATAGTTCTTAAAGACAAACTAAGTGAGCAATGTGTCAGGATAGAGCTTATTTATGAGCATGTCGAAGCTTTAACCAAAGACCTTACTATTAAAGAGGTAGAGTTAGTTGAAGCAAAGGTTAAGGTTGTAGAGGCAAATAGTAAGTTAGAAAAGTTTAGGAACTCTTCACTGAATCTAGGGAAAATCTTAAATGCCCAGCGTCAATCTAAGAAACCAGTAGGTTTAGGGTATAAAGAGAGTCCTCCACCTTATAATGATAACTATGTGCCTTAGCCTCAGGATGAAACTGATAAACCAGTTGAGTCAGAGGTAGTAACTGAAACTGTATCTGAATCTGATAAGGATAAATCAACTAAGGTGACTAACATTAATGCTACGATTAAGAAAGTCAAGTTTGTGCAGTCTTCTAGTGACAAAATTCTAGGAGAAGCTAAACCTGAGGTGAATAATCAGAAAGAGAAAACAGTCACGATAGTTGAAAAGAAAGAACATGACACTAGTGAGACACCAAAGTCAAAGGGCACACATAAGAAGTCAATTGATAAAATGTCTTGTTTTAGATGTCATGAAAGGGGTCATGTTGCGTCTGGCTGTCCATATAAAAAGGTAGAATCTACACCTAATGTTGGAAAGCCTGAACAACATAAACCCTTACCAAGCGTAGCAAGCACAAGTGGTTCTCAACACAATGAGAAGATTGTGCATGCGACACCCAAGACTGCCGTTAGACAACCACCTGTGTCGGTTAGACCAAATGAAGTAGTTAGGACTAATTCGCCAAATAGAGTCCCTAACCAATCTAGGTCAGGACCTCAACAAGTTTATAAGAGTACAATACCTAGAAGAGCTTACACTCCAGTTAGGTCTCACACTCCTGTAAGACATCAGAAACCAGGTAGCGCCCAGGGATACCAATCTGAAATGCCATATAATAGAAATTATTCAAGGGCTCAACTGCAAATGCCTACTCAAAGGCAAAGAGTGAATTTAAATCACTCTGCACCACAACAGGTTCTCAATCAAACACCCAAGTCACCTGAAAGGAGAGATGGGTTTTTGAAGGAGTTCAAGTATGTGGATGAGAACGGTATTACCAAGTGAGTTATGGCTTGGGTTCCCCGTGATAACTAACTTGTTTTCTTTCATGTTCAGGAGTTAACTACAGGTCTCAACAACAAGTGGTTCTTCGAAAGTGGTTGCTCAAGGCACATGACTGGGGAAAGGAGTCTGCTCACAGACTTCAAGGGAGGGAACAAGGGTTTTGTATCATTTGCTGGGAACAAAGGAGGAAATATCACTGGAACAAGAACGATTACTACTGGGACTATCACACTTGATCAAGTATATCACGTTGATAGACTTTCTCACAATCTCATTAGTGTCTCTCAGATCTGTGATAAGAAGAATTCAATGTTGTTTACTGATACTGAGGCGTTAGTGCTGAAGCCGGGATTCAAAATTCCTGAAGAGTGGATTATGATGAGAGCCCCAAGGAAGAACGATTTGTACATGCTGGACATGAACATCTCCGATTCATCGATGGGCACGATCTGTCTTTTGTCCAAAGCTTCAGAGACCGAATCAGTCTTATGGCACAGACGCATGGCACACTTGCACCTGAGAAAAATGAATTATATCACTAAACATGGACTGGTGCAAGGTGTCCCGATGAAGAGGTTTCAGTTTGAAGACAAGTGTGTACCGTGCAAGAAAGGCAAACAACACAAGAAGTCACACAAGTCCAAGACTCAGAACTCTATAGCTTCCACTTTCGATTTGTTGCATATGGACCTATTCGGACTTATCAACAAAAGGAGTATAGGTGGTAGTTGGTACTGTTTACTTATCACTGATGATTTCTCATGATTTTCATGGGTTTTCTTTTTTAGGTACGAAGGACGAGACAGCTGCAAAGTTGATTGGGATCTTAGACCAAGTTGAAAACTCCTATGGGACGAGGGTAAAACATATCAGGAGTGATAATGGAACATAATGTAAAAACACAGTAATTGGTGTATATTGCCTATCCAAAGGCATAGTGCATCAATTTAGTGCACCATATGAGCCACAACAAAATGGGGTGGCAGAACGCAAAAACAGAACTTTGATTGAGGCAGCAAGGACTATGCTCTCGAATTCAAAGCTTCCTACCATGTTTTGGGGGGAGACAGTGAATACCAATTGTCATGTTCTAAATAGGGTCCTTACTGTCAAATCATTATACAAAACCTGTTATGAAGTTCTGAATAAATGACCACCAAATTTAACTGGCTTCGAACCGTTTGGGGTACCGTGTACTTTAATGTAAACAAAACATCAACCTAAATTTGGTGAAAAGGCTGACGAAGGTTATTTCCTAGGTTATATGCCTAATTCACCAAACAAAAGGGTTTTTAACAAAACTAATGGTACGGTAGAAATTGTTTATAACATTGATGTAACAAGTTATACACATGAACCCCAAACTGGTCCGGAATGGATATTTGATTATGAAAAATTGTTTGAATCATTTAACATTCTTTTGGATGGAAATGCAGGTACAATTGAAGAAGATTTATCGTCATTACATCTGAATGAGGACAGTCAAAGTTTTCCAAAGGCAAGCATTCCATCTACTTCTGAGCCTACACCGATAGAAGATGGGTCTCCAGCAATGAATGATTCTGAAATGCCTACAAACGAGAATCAGACTAATAATTCTAATTCCGAGCAAAGTAATCATGAGGATGAGAATGTAAGGTCTGAAGTCGTTCCCCCGTTAGGTGAAATAGGATCAACTTTAGGAGATAATCTTAGGGTCGATGAGATTGAAACATCTAGAATAAATAAGGATCATCCGGTTGAGAGTATCATAGGAAATCCAAATGCTGGTGTGAGAACTAGGAGTAGTTTGAATAACAACATGGTGCTGTTGTCGATGATTAATGACTCCGAGGCTTTTCATACTTGCCTTTATTCGTGTTTTATCTCACAAGTAGAGCCGAAAAATGTGCAAATGGCACTGGAAGACAATTCTTGGGTTGAAGTGATTCAAGAAGAACTGTCACAATTCAGGAAGCTGGAAGTGTGGGAGTTAGTGACGTTACCTCGAGGAGAAGTTGCAATTGGAATCAAGAGGGTTTTTAAGTGCAAGAGAGATGATCGGGGTATTGTAACTCGCAACAAGGCAAGGCTTGTCGTAAAGGGTTTCAACCAAGAAGAAGGAATCGATTACAATGAAGTGTTTGCGCCAGTGGCGAGGCTTGAGGCAATCCGCTTGTTTCTGGCCTTTGCGTCCTTCAAAGGTTTTAAAGTCTATTAACTCTATGTAAAGAGTGCCTTTCTGTATGGAAAGGTGAAGGAACTGGTGTACGTCAAACAACCGCCCGGGTTTACAGATCCAAAGTATCCAGACAGAGTGTATCATCTCGATAAGGCACTGTATAGATTACATCAAGCACCAAGGGCATGGTATGAGACGATATCAACTCATCTTTTAGACAATGGGTTTGAAAAAGGGAGAATTGATAGTACATTGTTCGTGAAAAGGAAGGGAGAACATTTTATCTTGGTACAAGTGTACATGGATGACATCATTTTTGGGTCATCAGACGAGCAGATGTGCAAAGATTTCGAGAAGGTGATGAAGTCGATGTTCGAGATGAGTGCTATGGGGGAGTTGAACTTCTTTCTGGGTTTGCAAGTTGAACAGAGGAAGCAGGGTATGTTTATCTTCAGACGAAGTATGTCTACGACATTCTAGATCGCTTCGGGATGGAAGGAACAAAGCTGACAGCTCACTTTAGTACACCGATTTAAGTGAATCACAATCTCAGACCGGGTACAGAAAGTGATACTGATATGGATCCGACTTTATATCGGGCCATGATCGGGTCACTTATGTATTTAACTGCTCCTAGGCCTGAAATTATGTTTGCTCTGTGTATTTGTGCTAGGTTTCAAGCAAATCCGAAAGAAATGCATATGAAAGCTGTGAAGCGGATTCTGAGATACCGCAAGTCGAAACCGAAGCTGGGACTTTGGTATCACACTGATGGTGATCTGGAATTGGATGCATTCACGGATTCAGATTATGGCGGTTTCAGCTTGAATCGAAAGTCAATAACTGGTGGTTGTCAGTTCCTTGGAGGGAGGCTCGTATCCTGGCAATGCAAGAAACAGACTTCGGTAGCTGTGTCAACGTGCGAGGCCGAATATGTAGCTACTGGTAGTTGCTGTTCATAGGTTTTATGGATACAACAACAATTGCGGGACTACGATTTGACTTACACTCATACTCCCATTAGGATAGATTACCAATCTATTATTGCTATAACTAACAATCCAGTTAAACACAGTAAAACACAGTAAAACAAAGCACATAGACATAAGACAACATTTTATACGTGATTGTGCTGAAAAAAACTTAATAAAGCTGGTAAAAGTGGCAACAGAAGATAACACTGCTGATTTATTTACTAAAGCTTTTGATAAGTCACGCTTTGAGTTGTTAGTTCAACTGAATGGTATGCGTAATCCAGAGTAACTTGACCTTAGTAGTTTTCTTTCTTTTTATAGTAAGTTAGTAGTTAATTAGAATTTATTCCCTTTTACAAAAAGTTAGTAGGTTAGTTTAGTAACTTATCTTAATTATAAAAAACAAAAAAAGAAAGAGAGAAAACCATAAAAAGCTAAAACAAAAGAGAATGTCAGAAAATTGAGTTAAGTCTTAGAGACATAGGTTCAAAGTGATGAAAATTAGCAAAGTCTAAACAAACTCTAAGTGTTAAGCTTTCACACATAATGCACCATAAATTCTAAAGTGATGTACAATTTCTTGTTTGATGTGTTGGTAGGCATAATACACAAAGGAAATCCTAACAGCTAATAAAATATTCAAGAAAAAGTCATATGTGTATCTAACTTAGATGTATGACCAAATGGTCTTAATTTCCATGTTAGAGACATACAGACAATGATTCTAAATGAGGTATGCAAATTTTCTGGGGGATGTATAGCAACATCAAATACATCTTAAAGAAAATAATAATTTTGATAGAAAGGAGAGAGTCAAAACAAGTCACTTTGTTGTACGTAAGTACAGACCTGTTACCACTGGTTTGACTCGAGTTAGCAAGATAAGTCGCTTTGTTGTACGTGAGTACAGACCTGTCACCGCTGTCTTGCTAGCTTTAAATAAACTTTAAGATAAACTAAGACACTCTGTTGTATGTAAATACAGAACTGTGTCCGACGTTTGCCTTTTAATGAAAATTTGCAATACCGAAAAGTTATAACCATTGTGTGTATGCCTTGATCATAGAAGTATGTCTAAGCATGGGACACGTAAGGTAGTTTCTTGATAAATAAAAAGGCCAAGGGATGTTTCAAAGTGTAAGATGTTTAAAGGGAAAATCATACCAACAATCGACTTGGAATGTATATCATGACAAACAATCAAAGGAATAAAAAATTCCTAAGTGTGAAAGTGAAATACTGAAAGTGCGTTTCACATCACTATCTGATTGAACCTTCTTTGACTATCTCGCAAAAATATTCTGTTAGTTTAGGTTGTGAATTATTAAAAGTAATTTTGAGTAGCTTAAGTTTAAATTTTATTCAAATATTACTTCACTTTATTTTATTTTACTTTATTTTATTTTATTTTATTTTATTTTACTTTATTTTATTTTACTTTATTTTATTTTACTTTTATTCTAAGTAGGAAAAAGGTCAAACTTACTAGGAAGCATTTTTGGTTGAATAAACAAACTTTGCGTGAAAATCTATTGCTTGGTGTAAAGATTTTTGCAAGGTTGGTAAAATTCCGTTACACGAAAAAGTTAAAAAAGTTGAATTTTATTCAAGGATTTTCAAAATTTTCATTTAAAGTTCGAATTTAAGACAAAATCGAATTAAACTTCGAAGTTGTCAGTAAATTCGAATTTATGCCAAGTTCGAAGGTTGTTGGTATAAATAGGTCAACAGTGAATCATTTAATTCACCTACCTTCAATTTTATATCTTCGAACTTGTGACCGGTGATTTCGAACATATTCTTTCGAACTTCTCGTTTCGATTCTATTCCTATTTCACGAAGTTTTGCTCGTTGTTCTCGAACCTACTCACACACTTAGGTATAGTAATCACTATTATACAAAGTTTGGGTAGTTTAGGACTCTTTTATGGCAAAAAATCGACTTTATTTGAAGGTTTTTGGGTTTAAACTTTGTGGTACAAAATCACAAGTTTTAACCAGTGAAACTTCAAATAAAACTCATATAACTTCGACTGAAACCCAATAGGACTAGTTGATACTTTTTCTGAGTCAAATAGGGTTAAAATCACGGATTTGAATTCGAAAGTGACCGACTTCGAACATGTTCATCATGTTCGAACTTGTCACAAGTTCGAACCTGTTGAAATATCTACAAGTTCAAAGTCAGTCAAATTCGAGTATATTCCTCGAATTTGTTTTAAATTCGAATGTCTTTATAATAAAAAAAAATTTCAAACTTGTAGAAATTCGAATGTGTTTGGATTTCGAACTGATGTAAGTTTGAAATTATGCAAATCCGAAATAAACAAGTTTCATCTTATTTTTCATTACTAGTATTAGTTGTTGTTTCTATGTGCAGATATGGGTGATCGAGCTTTCTACAATAAACATAACATGGTTATGTCAGTAGATAGAGAGCTGCCTGAAGCTCAACCGTATCGTCATATGGTTGAATTTTTGTCGCAATCGCGGGTTGCTTATGCGTTGACTCACAATCTGCAGATTATTTTGTCGTACGTACGTCAATTTTGGGAGCATCTCCAGGTAGATTGCTCAGTGACGCCTACAGTATTACGTACAAGAGTTGGAGAACATCATATTGTATTTTCAGCTGATATGCTTCGTTAAATCCTTCAGCAAGGCTCAGAGGACCAGGAGGCGGGGCTTATTGATTTTCCACTTCATATAAGGCAAGTGGCCTTTTTGCGAATGGGATACGCCCAAGATATTACCAAAGCCTCCTATGTGAAGAGTGGCTTAATTGGGCAATGGCGTTATTTGGTACATGTTTTTATGGTCTGTTTTGCGCCGAAAAAGGCCGGCTTTGATTACATTGTGTCCAAGATGCAATCGGCGGTGATAGCCTTAGTTTATAATAAGCGTTTCAGTTTTTCAGAGATGTTCTTCGGTGAGTTTGTGCATCAAATCACAGCTCCCGTCCGAGAAAGGTTTTTGACGTACCTGCGCTTCGCGATGATGATTATCCGTCACTTTTTGCCCAATCTACCTAATCTTCCAGACACTCATGGCGTGGCTATAATAGATAAAAGGATTTTTGCTGACTGCCAGTCGCATAATGCGTGAGGGCTGAGCAGGTCAGGCCATAGGTGGCACCTTTGTTTGGAGCCGTTATTGACCCAGATTTTATGGCTCCGGAAGGAGATAACTGGGCAGGTGAAGCTCCACAGCAGCAACAACCACAACACCAACCACAACAGCAACAACAACAGCAACAGCCATGGCGTAGGAGGCAAAGAGCTCCGACAAGACAAATTCCGGCAGTTAGGCCATCCTCTAGTAGACAATCAGAATCTACGGCAGCAGGTCCATCAATGGACGCTGCAGGCCCGTCGAGTTCGGCCCTAGTTTTTTATCAGAGGGCGCAAACTCTAGAAGAGATATGGGCACAGGGGACTTCTTCGGAGCAAAACCTCGCTGAACAACTGGTTCAGGATGTTTTAGACCCTCCAGATGAGTTCAATGATATTTTTAAGGAAATTGATGAATACCAGCCGCCTGAGGGTGAGGATATGGACACTGAGGTCCAGGTTGCAGGAGTTGCAGAAGAAGATAGAATGCAGACTGAGGCTGAGGGTCAAGCAGTGACTGCCTTCGAGTCTAGCTCTGATTATGATTCTGAGGAAATAGAAGAGGTTGAAGTTGTTGAACCTGCTAATCTGGCTGTCAGAATTGGCAGATATGGATCGAGACTAATGGTCAGCAGACAAAAGATGACAATACGAGCAGGTAGCGATACAGAGGATGATGATTCTGATTTTGAAGAGGAAGACGAAGCTCCACTCGTGCCTAGGCATAGGGCGAGGCGGCATCGATTCATGCAGGGAGCTCCATCCACCTCTGCTCCTGAGCCTGTGTTACCGACTGCTCAACCAGCCACCGCTCCATCAACATCCGCATCCATTCCTTCCACATCATCTACATTCACCGACAATCAGCGGTTCACAGATCTGCAAGGAAAGGTGGACTTCTAAACAGTCCAAAATTTTCAATTGACAATAGCAGTGAAAGAGCTTCAAGCGCCTAATGCCAGATTTGATCAGGAAAATGCCGATTTGCAAAAAACAGTAGCTGATCAAGCGCCTGAGATGAAGACAATGAAAACCCTCCTAGAGCAATTAATGAAAAATCTGCAAGCTCAGGGGGAGAATAGTTGCAGAGAAGCTGAGGTGTTGAGGAGAGAAGATGATGACAATGATCCCGATACTGAAAGAGAGAGTGAGCTAGCAGATCTTTCTTTAAAGACGGCTCATCAAGCTCAAATTCAGGGGGAGCCTGGACAGTCGGGTGTTAGAGAAGGAAGCGAAGGCGAAGCCTTAAAGACAACTGAACATGATATGATTGAAGCTTTAATGGATCTTGACGATCAAGATGATTTTGAGTTTGATCAAGAAGAGTTAGAGGAAGGAGAATTTATTCCAGGAGAGGTTGTAGACTGAAAATCTGATGACGAGGTTGAAGAAGATAAAGACGACAATGTAGATGAAGTGATCATCCCGAAACAGCCTATCACAGAACAGTATGTGCATAATGATCAAAACGTGTTTGACATAGATGAGATTAAGTTAGCGTCTATGGATGATTCCGAATCTGATACAGCTGATAAAGAGCAAACCAGAGAAGATCTGATAAAGCTTTGGTTAAAGGAAGAGAAGAAAACAGATCTAAAGATGAAGAAGAAAATGAGAGTACCAAGTGCTGGAAATCTCTCAGGTGGAATCTTAAGCTGGTTCTTTGATAGAGAACTGCAGCTATTCGTGCTAAAGAGAAGAGATGGACTTCAGTTTTTGAGGCGAACATTGAAGGTGTTTAACACACTGCCCAAGTGTGAAGTGAAAGAGTTGGCTTGGAAGGAGTTAATCAATCTAGGAGACGACCCATATGCTGAAGTATAGTTGCTAAGATCATACGAAGGGAGGGTCGATCTGGAAGGTTCGAAAGGCTCAAGCCTAGATCTGGAAAAAGAGTTGAAGATCCGTCAAGAGTAGATCCTCTCACTGGAAAGCCTTGGGCTAGGATCGTTTACAAGGAAGTCCGATGCCTCAAGAGAGTGCCGATGAAGCAATGCCACAGAATGTACTGAAAAACATGAAGTGGTGGTACGTTGACAACGAGACGGCAGAAGCAGTTATGGAAGACTACGAGGACAAAGTGATTTTGAAAGTATATGATCCACTACATCTGATAAACTTATCTAAGGACGACCTGAGAAAGCTTCACGATCAGCCGATCTTCTTTCATGAAGGATGGAGATCAGAAGGTAGGAAGTTCCAAAAGGTAGTTAGAGTTTGTATAGATCAGGGATTTTATGCTGGTAGTAGTTTATATAGCTCTAGTACTTAGACAAAATATAAATAGTTAGAAGATATCGTCAAGGAGGAGTCTGTTAGTGCATCCTGTGTGACGATAGCAGTCTAAGTATAGACAATATGTTGTAATAGTCAAATTTCTTCGTAATGGCATTTAAATATGTGCTTGATATATGTTTGTTAGATGTTTGATAATGTATGTTTGATATTGATTGTATGTATGTTTGAACTTGGTTGTAATTGATGTGTTACAATAAGTTCAAACATAAGTTCAAAGATAAGTTCAAACATAAGTTCAAAGATCATGGTTCGAACTTATGGAGGACAACTTTGAAAGGCCTTGGGCTTAGTCGAACTTGTCCTGGGCAAGTTCGAACCAGGGGTTATAATTAAGGGTTAATCCATTTTAATTTAGAGACTTTTGCAAAATTCGAAGAGTGATTAGTGCAGAGGCGATCTCGAACTTGCAAGGAGATTGAGTGTTTGTTTTTGGAGAGAATCACGTGTCGGGGCGTTTTAGTGTTCGTCTATCACAGTGTGTGTCTCCATGTTTCGTGTGCGTGGTCTATCCGTCAAACCGCTAACGAGGATTCCGCACTCGTTGGACGGCGTCGCATCAAGATAGGATCCGTAGGAAGGCGACCTTACATCCTAATAGGTTCAAATCGAGTTTATAAAGGTTCCATTATGAGATTTATATCCTAAAACCTAGAGTTATAAACTCTTTGTTAGTCGGACATCAAAAGCCCCTATTAACCGTTTAAGATCCAAATAAAACTCTCCAATTAAGTTCGTACGAACTTAAGTTCGTGCGAACTTATGCCCATAAGTTCGTACAGACTTATTTTGTCACGAACTTAATTTTGAAGCTTGAAAAACTTTGGAAAATTTTCAACTTTTTCAACTTATCGCGGACACCTTACAATGGGCAGCTGATTATCACGCGTCTGTTCCAACTGGGACAAATCCAAGTATCTGACCTCGATCCTATTTATTAAAAATTTACCTAGTAAACTAAAATAAACTAAACTAAAATAAAATAAAATAAAATAAAATAAAATAAATAAAAATAAATTGCAAGAATTTAAAGATAAAATTACACAAACTAAAAATTTTTGCGAGAGTATCATAGAAGGTTCAATCAGATAGCTTTTCCAACGCACTTCAGGTGTTGCACTTTCACACTTTGGAATATTAGCATCCCTTTATTATTTGTTGTAACATACATACCATGCCGATTATTGGTATTGTTGTCCACTTAAATACGCAACACTAGAATTTTCCTTTGGCCTTTTTATTTATCAAGAAATCACCTTACGTGTCTCACACTTAGACATACTTCTGTGATCAAAACAGACAAAATCATTATGACTTTTTGGTATTTGCAATTCATCTTTAAAACGCAAACGTCGGACAGAGTTCTGTACTCACGCACAACAGAGTGTCTTAGTTTGTCTTAGGGTAGAGCATTCTTCTTTTAATTAGCCAAGATAGCGGTAACAGGTCTGTACTTACGTACAACAAAGCAACATATCTTGATACATAAAGTCAAAACAGCGGTGACAGGTCTATACTTACGTACAACAAAGCGACATGTCTTGACTTTCTTTACGATTCATGCTTGCTCTTAATTTAAGATGTATTTTGATAAAGACATACATCCCCCTGACTGATTTACATACCTCACTCATAATTATGTATGTGAGTATCTAACCCAGAAATTAACACCTATTAGTCATACGTCTAAGTTGGTTACACATAGAACAATTTCTCGATTGTTTTATTGGCTTTTAGAAAAATCTTCATGTTTTATGCCTACCAACACATCCGAACACGAATATGTATATCACTTGAAGTTTATAGTGCATTATGTGTGAAAGATTAACACTTAGAGTTTGTTAGATATCGTTAAGTCTCGTCATGTTGAACCTTTAACTCTAAAACCTCTCGTTTTTTTTTTCTCTTTTTTATGTATTTTTTACTTTTTATAGTGCTTTTCTTCCTTCCTTTTTTTAAATAAATTAACTAGAAAAACAAAGTAAAAGCTAAAAATTAAGAAAAACTATCTAAAGAGGTCAGGTTATTCCGAACTTTGCATCTTGTTTAGTTGGACTAACAACTCAAAGCGTGATCTATCAAATGCTTTTGTGAACAGATCTGCATAGTTGTCTTCCGTTGACACTTTTACCGATTTAATCAGGTATTTCTCTGCACATTCACGAATAAAATGATGATGTATATCTATGTGCTTAGTCTTACTGTGCTTTACCAGATTATTGGTTATAGCTATCGTGGATTGGTTGTGTATCCTAATAAGAGTATGAGTATAAGTCAAACCGTAATCCCGCAATTATTGTTGTATCCACAGAACCCGTGAACAACAGCTACCCGCAACTACATATTCGGCTTCGCATGTGGATATGGCTATCGAAGTCTGTTTCTTGCATTGCCAGGACACCAGTCTTCCTTTTAAGAATTGACAACCTCCCGTTGTTGACTTTCTGTTCAAGCTGCACCCTCCATAATCCGAGTCTGTGTAAGCTTCCAACTCAAGATCTCCAGCAGCATGATACCAAAGTCCCAGCTTCGGTTTAGACATCAACAAGCATAATGTCAGGTCTGGAAGCAGTTAAATACATAAGTGACCCAATCATGGCTCGATATAACGTCGGATCCACATCAGTATCACTATCGGTACCCGGTCCGAGATTATGATTGACTTGAATTGGTGTGTTGAATTGTGTCGTGAGTTTTGTTCCTTCCATCCTGAAGCGCTCTAGTATTTCATAGACATACTTCGTCTGATGAATGAACATACCATCTTTTCATTGTTCAACTTGTAAACCTAGAAAGAAATTCAGCTCCCCCATCGCACTTGTCAAGATCAAAATCACTTAAGATTGACTGGTTTTAATAGATCAGAGTTTAAACCAATAACATTGTTTTGAATCAAAGTCCAATTAAGAAGTTTGCGGAATAACACTTAACTGTTTTAAGAAAACTTTCAGAACAAATAAAGAACAGATATTCAAATAAACATAATCAATATCAGAACCTTTATATTGCCAAAATCTTTGATTACAATCACCTCTAATCTGTTTTGATTAGACGAAGAACACAAATTGTTCTTAGAGTTTTACAACCTTAGAGGCTTGGGAAACTTATCAGAATGCAATTACAATGAAAACTTTTAGCACCACGATTACAAAACTTACACACGATAGAAAGACCTAGTCTATCTATATTTATAGCCTTCTGATTTGTTTCCTTGATGGACTCTGATTTCTCTGGTAGTAGATATGCTTGGAAGATCTTCAAATCTTGAAATATATGTCATTTCCTGAATTTCAGCACTTTCTGTTATCAATCTGTTGAGCAGCTTGAACTTTTAACTCTGGCAGCTTGAACTTTTGAACTAGCAGCTCGAGTTTGTTGAACTGGCAGCTCGAACTTTATAATTACACAAAAATACTACTAACAGCTTGAGAAATCTAACTAACAGCTTGACATACTTAGATTATTTCCCAACAATCTCTCCCTAACTTAAATTCATTACACAAGACTTTAAGTTTCTATACAAATAAGGAAATAAAATAAAGTAAAACTGTTATATACAAACTAAGGCATCCAAAAACTTACAACTGTGAAAGTTTCTGCCTTATAGCTTTTATGAATTCTCTCGTTAACTCTGCTTTATCACATTCAATCTTTATAGAGCTCATTTGGAGTAGCCATGCTTTTGGCAAATCGAGGAATTCAAAATTGTAGAATTTGCTGGACCGTCTGCAAGCTTGAGTCTATATGTCATGGATTTTGCATATAAATCAACCTGTACAATCTTCATTTCCTTGTCAGCTTTCATATCCACTTTGGTGGATTCTGGATCAAAAATGCTTCTGAGATCTTTCAAATTTGTCTGAACCCATACAATTGGTGACCAAGAGTGACTAGCAGTTCCAATATTATGCATTTATGTTAGCTCATCTCTAGTCAATCTTTGGACCAGTTGAATTAGGCTCTTGTATTCTTCCTCTGGACCAGCTTATCTTTTGATTACAAAATGATATACTAAAGCAATGTCATCCATTGACTTGGCATACCAGTAAGTAATTGGAGGTTTGGAGAAGTCATGCTAATCAAGGGTCTTTTCAATCTCCATAGCCTTTTGCAATTGTTGATCAAACAACACTCTCTTAACTTGTTCAAACTTTGCTTGTTGGATAGATTCAGGTTGAGGAACAATAGCAACAGTTTGAGCTAGTTCTTGTGGATCTTGGACTTGTTGGGAGGCTTTGGAGGCTTTTTCGTTTTCTTTTTCCCTGTCATATAAAGCCTGAAGCTTCTCAGTTGACCAAGATTGAGCAATAACCTTCGATATACCAGCTGTTGCAGAGAAATTGATTAAAAATCTTCTGTATTCTGCCTTTGAAGGTCCTGTTGGCCTTTTCCTCTTCTTCTGGCTTTCTTTGACCACAAACCCTCTTAGGTAATCTCCTAAGGTTTCATCATCTCCCATTGGTTCCTGGGCTTGCTGATCTAGAATCTGATCCAGTTTTTTCCTGCCAATCTTTTGGCCAGTTCAGCATCATGAGCAACTTGGGCTTCTTTTGAAATGAATTTAATCTTTGGAGGCTCAATCAAAATGCCCTTTCCCTTATCTGTGGAAGCTGATACTGTGGCTTGGACTGCTGGGGCAGGAGCTTGAGAACCTTCTCTGATGAACACTCCACTTGGCTTGATGGGAACAGCTTGAGATTCTAGACTAACAGCTTGAGAAACTGTTGGGACTGTTAGCCTAGAAACTGCAGCTGTTGTTGGTGAAGTTGAAGCTGTTTGGACTGGATTTGGGATATCCTGATTCTCCCCCTTTTTGGATGCATTGGTTTGATCAGAGGGACCAAAAACCTTTGTAAGTAGGGTTTGAACCATCTTCTTGAGCTGCACAATCTTGTTTCCATATAACTTCAACCCAAGTTGAAACTAGCAAGTTTTTGTTGTTGGACTATTGTAAGTTGTTGCAGAGCAGTGATTTGTGAACCCTGTGCAGCAATGATGGACTTGTAATGTTCCAAAATGGCTACAACAGGTTTCAGTTGTTGATCCGTCAATGCCATAAGTTGCAGACTAGCCTCAAGATCTTCAAATGATAGTGGGATTTGAGATCTATCACTGGCATCAATTCCAGAAGTAGAAACATATGGTCCCCATTTTTCTTGGTACTGGGGACTTCCAGAAGGTGCTTACACACCCTCTGTTGCCATGGGTGTGGTCTTAGGGATGTTGGTACTGTCCTGTGCTCCTTGTGCAGAGACATCAGTAGTACCAGCCCCAAATCCCATATGAACATCCTCAGATGGGATGTTCACCTCCAAATTGAGGGTGGGAGTTTCCTCAATGGGTTCCCTATCGATATTCTGTGCAGGAGTGTCCCCCTGCACAGAGCTATTTGGCTCTGGGGATTGGACTGAGGAGGAAAGAGCTCCTTCAACCCTTTGTCGTTTATATATCCTTAGTGATGGGGCTGGGGAGGTATGTATGGTAGAAGGAGCAGAGGAAATATTTGTATCATGAGGAGTGGGTTGGGATCCTGGGGGTGAAGCAGTAATAGATGGCTGAGCCTGCTCAGGATCCTCTCCTCTGTTTCTTGGATGGACATCCTGCATTGCATGAGGCAAAGGGACGTCCACACTATGAAAATTGGCACTTGGTTTCAAAAGTCTTTTAATAGTAGGAAAAGAGTGCCTATGAGAAACATGTATCCTTTTATGTACTTTAAAATTATTGCAAGATTTTGCAATTATTTCTGCCGAAAATCGTGGATACATCGAAAATTTCCCATTCTTTAAGGCATGGTGCCTTATCATTCCTTGAAAAATCATGTTTAAAAAATTGAACTGTTGGCCTGTGGATAAGCACACTAAAGCAGTGGCAATATTGGAGGAAAATTCAGACAAACCAGTCCTTTTAGGGCTTAAACACTGCTGAATAATATGTAAAAGATTTCCATTTAGGACCAGTATGTGCTTTATAGAAGGTAAAGGAATCTGTTGGGCCCCTATACCCTATTTCAAAAAGATCTTCAAGTAAAGCAGTAAGGGAGAGATCAGATATACATGTGGCATCTTGAAGATGCAGATGTTGTCGTATGGATGCAAAAGAAGTGACACCCTCATTGGTATTTACAGTGGCTGATTTCCAAAAATTCTCTATATGAGAGACGTATATAGTGGGATTGACAGTTAGAGCATAATGGATATTGGAACCACGTAGAAAGTCCATCATATCATGGAATGGCTGAAGTTCAGCATGTTTGAGATAGTAGGGAAGGCAGTTGTGTTCTTTAACGAACTCCATTGGTGATCACAAAGACGAGGATTTAGGGTTTTGAACGACTTTGTGAGAATCGCACAGAGAGAGAAAGTGAAAAGATTGTGGAAGATATTTTTGCAACTGGTAGTTGCAATCAAACGAAACTGGGACTTTTAAGGGTTTGGATTTTTAAAAATATCTAGTTTCGCGCACAATCTCCTTAGTAATGACTGAATGCCCTGCACGCTTGACAGACCAAGTGAAACAACTAACAGTTCGAGAAAATGAACTAGCAGCTTGAGAATAGTTTCAAGCTGTTAGTTGAAAATTGAATAGCATCTAATGAAACAGTGTCTCCCCCTTAACTAAGCACATTTAATAAGTGTTTTTCTCATGGAATAAGGTTGAATAATTAAAAACAAATTAATCCATATTTACCATACCAATATTTGATACCCATAAGGTGAATCTTCCTACATCAAATGGTTTTGTAAATAGATCAGCTAACTGATCATCTGTATGAATTTTGGTAACTTGGATTAATTTCTTTTCATTATAGTCCCTTATAAAATGGAATCTAATGTCTATGTGCATGGTTTTGGGAAATTTCACTGGATTTTGTACAATGCTGATTGCACTTGAATTGTCAATATAAATAGGAGTAGATAGAAAGTTCATACCATAGTCTCTTAGTTGGTTCTGTATCCACATCACTTGGGAACAACAGCTGGCAGCTGCAACATATTCTGCCTCAGTGGATGAAGTGGAGACTGTGGTCTGCTTTTTGCACTGCCAAGAGACTAGTCTTTCTCCTAGATATTGACATCCACCAGTTGTGGATTTCCTGTCTATGTTGCAACCTCAATAGTCACTGTCACAGTAAGCTGTCAGATCAAGACGAGAGTCCATAAGATACCATAGGCCCAAATTTGGTTGACCCTTGAGATATCTAAAGATTCTCTTAACAGCAAACAGATGTGAATCCTCTGGAGCATATTGAAACCTGGCACAAACACAAATAACAAACATTATATCAGGTCTAGAAGATGTGAGATACATTAGTGAACCTATCAAAGATCTGTACAAATGAATATCCACATCCACTCCTTCTTTATCTGCATCAAGCTGTTTATGAGTGTCCATTGGTGTGCTGGCAACCTTGGTGTCCTTGTATCCAAACTTTTCCAGGATGTCATTCACATACTTTGATTGACTTATGAAAAGTCCAGTGGGTTTCTACTTGACCTGCAATCCTAGAAAGAAAGTTAGTTCCCCCATTGAGCTCATTTGAAACTTTTTGTGCATCAAAGTCTCAAACTCCTTGCACAGAATGTCATTTGTTGATCCAAAGATGATATCATCAACATAGATTTGAACAAGAAGAATCTCTGATTTGATGGACTTTGTGAATAATGTCTTGTCCAGAGTACCTCTCTTCAATCCATTCTATAGAAGATATGAAGACAAAGTGTCATACCATGCTCTTGGGGTCGGTGAAGTCCATAGAGTGCTTTGTCTAACTTGTAGACTCTGTCTGGATACTTATAGTCTTCAAATTCAGGGGGTTGACACACATAAACCTCTTCTTAAATTGTACCATATAAGAATGTAGATTTCACATCCATTTGGTACACTTTTAACCCTTTGTAGCTGGCATATGCTAGGAACAGTCTGATGGCTTCTATCCTTGCTATTGGGGCAAAGACATCATCATAGTCTATTCCTTCTTCTTGAGTGTATCCTTGAGCTACCAGCCTTGCTTTGTTCTTGATCACTACACCTCTCTCATCCTTCTTGTTTCTGAACACCAATCTCGTACCAATTGCCCTCTTTCCTTTAGGCAAATCTACCAGTGTCCATACATTCTGAATCTTGAATTGAAAAAGTTCTTCCTACATTGCCTCAATCCAAGATGGATCCTTCAGTGCCTCAGATTCCTTCTTTGGTTTTAATTGTGACATGAAGCATGCATGTTCAAAGGCAGCTAGACTGAATTCAAGGACTGCTGATTAAGTATCAGTTGATTCCTTGTGAATCATTGTCCTTGTTTGCATAAGAGTGCGTGGATCTCCCATTATCTGGTTAAGAGGATCATACTTGTGAACCCTGAGTGTAGGTTCCCTTTCTGTCTGAAATGAGCTTCCCAGATTTGTATAATCTCCTTCTACACCACTTGATGATTCTACTTCAGTAACAGTCTGATCTGGAGATGGAACTGTTTCCCTATTGGTTGGAGCTGATACTTCAGGACTTGGGACTGGCACCTCAAACTATGTATGTATGTCTTGTTGGTCAATCAGGACCCCAGGTGGGTCACAAGAGAGAAGGGGTAGTACAGTATACTCATCCCATGTAGCAGAATCTGCAATAGTTGGAAACTTTGTGCCAACAACTTGACTATTTGTGTTACCAACATGAGAATTTGTACTGGCTGTTTCAACACTGTTTCCAACAGCTCCTGCAGAATACTCAACAAAGCTCAGAGAATTTGTTAGTTAATCTAAATCAAATAACCAATCAGGACCAGTGCCTTTGACATTTGTAGTGTTTTCATTAAACTCAACATTGGCACTTTCTTCATTGGTTTTAGACACACTGTTGTACACCGTATAGGCTTTGCTTTGGGTGGAGTATCCCACAAAGAATCCTTCTTCAGCCTTACTTTCAAACTTACCTAAGTGAGTTTTAGTATGGAGGATAGTGCATGAACAGCCAAATGGTTTTAGGAAGGCTACTAAGGGAATCCTGTGATGGAATAACTCATAGGGAATTATTCCTTGTGACTGAACAACTTGAACTCTATTTAGAACATAACAGGTTGTATTTACCGCCTTTGCCCAGAAGGTCATTGACAATTTTGAATCAGCTAACATGGTTCTAGCAGCCTCTATTAGTGTTCTATTCTTCCTCTCAGCTACACCATTTTTTTGTGGTGTTCTAGGTGCACTATATTGCCTTGCAATTCCTTTAGACTCACATAAACTATTTAGGAAATGATTTTTAAACTCAGTTCCATTGTTTGGCCTGATCACCTTAACTTTTAAGTTAGATTGGTTTTCAATTTTTAGAAAAAAGGATTTGACTAACTCAGCAGTTTCATCCTTAGTCCTAAGAAAATAAACACATGTAAACCTGGTGAAATCATCAACAATGACTAAACAGTAGGCTCTTTTATTCAAACTCAATACAGATGTTGGACCAAAAAGATCCATATGAATAAGATGAAGATCAGAAGAGATTGAATTTACTTCCTTGGCCTTATGAGAAGTTTTGTGTTGCTTGCCTTTGAGACATGCTACACAATGATCATCACATATGAATTCCTTCTGTGGTAAACCTCTTACCAAGTTCTTTTTGACTAAAACATTCATGGATTTGAAGTTCATGTGACACATCCTTCTGTGCCAAAGAGCAGACTGATTAGATGATGCTTTGGATATCAAACAGCTTAAAGTAATTGATTTGGATAAAAGGTCTGTGTCCAAACAATAGACATTGTCCATTCTTGGTGTTCTAAGTAAAACAAGATTTTCAGGTATTTTAAAATCTTTTGAGAGGACAATGCATTCAGAGTCTGTGTACAAAACGGTGTTTTGTTTGTCACAAACTTGAGACACACTTAGTAAATTGTACTTCAGTTGTTCAACATACAAAACATCATTAAATATCATATTGTCTGCTTTGACAGTACCCTTACCTGTTACCTTACCTCCTTTGGAATTTCCACCAAATGCAATAAACCCTCCTTCAAAGCTTTTTAAAATTGACAAGCATTCAGAGTTGCCTGTCATGTGCCTAGAGCATCCACTGTCCATATGCTATCTTGTCTTAAATTGGGTCCTGTGGTTGCCCTGCACAAAAAAAAAAAAAAAAGCTTAGTTAGTAGTGGAGTAAACCCAAACCAAATTGGTTTTGGGTTGTCCTTGTGCATTGACATAACTAAATATTGTTTGTGTCTTTTTAAACTTAGTAAGATCCACTGGTGGACTCTGTGAGGAGTATTTAGTTATGACATGAGGTATCCAGGTGTTCTTTCCAACCTTCTCTTTAACAGTCTCAGATGATCCACTACCAGTTCCAGTTTTTGACTTAGCAGTTGGAACTGGGTGCTGAGTGCTAGCAGCTTCAGAATTTGCACTACCAGTTCCAACTTTTGACTTAACAGTTTCAACCTTTGCATTAGCAGTTTGATCTGTGTTTTTTGCCTTTAACACACCATACCTTTTTCATGTTTGATTTAGATTTTGCTAAAACTTGTTTTTGGTGTACAGGCTACCTTTTGTTGACTTTTAAGAACCTGTGATCAACTGTCTTCTTTGGAACTGGTGTGACAGGTTTTTGGGCCTTTGAAAATTTAAAATTTTGAGTAATGGCATGTTTTTAACCCACTGTCTGTTTTGTAACAGATGGTTTATATAAACAATGTCTGGCCAAATGGTTTTTCCTGCCACAGTGGAAACATCTTTTGATTGTTTTGATAGGAGAACCACTACTGCTATTTTCAAACTCCATTGCAGAAAAACAAATTTTTAAACAAAGAAAGTTTCTGACTTCGAAAACAAAGAAAAACAAATAAACTTGGAACCTGTGGCTTTGATACAACATGTCAAGATCAAAATCACCTAAGATTAACTGGTTTTAATAGATCAGAGTTTAAACCAATAACCTTGTTTTGAATCAAAGTCCAATTAAGAAGTTTGCGGAATAACACTTAACTGTTTTAAGAAAACTTTCAGAACAAATAAAGAACAGATATTCATATAAACATAATCAATATCAGAACCTTTATATTGCCAAAATCTTTGATTACAATCACCTCTAATCTGTTTTGATTAGACGAATAACACAAATTGTTCTTAGGGTTTTACAACCTTAGAGGCGTGGGAAACTTATCAGAATGCAATTACAATGGAAACTTTTAGCACTACGATTACAAAACTTACACATGATAGAAAGACCTAGTCTAACTATATTTATAGCCTTCTGATATGTTTCCTTGATGGACTCTGATTTCTCTGGTAGTAGATATGCTTGGAAGATCTTCAAATCTTGAAATATATATATCACTTCCTTAATTTCAGCACATTCTGTTATCAATCTGTTGAGCAGCTTGAACTTTTAACTCTGGCTGCTTGAACATTTAAACTAGCAGCTCGAGTTTGTTGAACTGGCAGCTCGAACTTTGTAATTACACAGAATTACTACTAACAGCTTGAGAAATCTAACTAACAGCTTGACATACTTAGATTATTTCCAACAGCACTTATCTCAAAATTTGAATTTATAACATTCTCAAAATCCTTGCACAGCTGTTCGTTGGACGACCTAAAGATTATGTCGTCCACATAAACTTGTACCAGTAGGAAATCATTCCCTTACTTTTTAATGAAAAGTATTCTATCTATACGCCCTCTCTCGAACCCGTTTTCCAAGAGATGAGCAGATAATGTCTCGTACCACGCCCTAGGTGCCTGTTGTAACCCATACAGAGTCTTATCCAATTTATATACTTTGTCCGGATACTTAGGATCAGTAAACCCTGGCGGTTGCTGCACATACACCCGTTTCTTCACCCGTACAAGAAGACACTCTTGACGTCTAGTTGATAAACTTTAAAGCCTTTGAAGGATGCAAATGCGAGAAACAATCGAATAGCTTCAAGCTTTGCTACTTGTGCAAACACCTCATTGTAGTCTATCCCTTCTTCTTGATTGAAGCCATTGACTATGATTCTAGCCTTATTTCGAGTAACGATGCCTCGATCATCCCTTTTGCACTTAAAGACCCATTTGGTCCCTATTGCAACTTCTCCACGAGGCAAAGGCACTAACTCCGAGACTAGCAAATTCTTGAACTGTGAGAGTTCCTCCTGCATTGCTTCAACCCAAGAATTGTCCTTTAGAGCCATTTGAATATTCTTCGGCTCTACTTGAGAGATGAAACATGAGTACAGACAAGTGTGAAATGCCTCGGAGTCTTTGATCATCGATAACAACATTGTGTTAATATTCACATTACTCTGAGTTCTCACTCCTACAGTTGGATTCCCAATAATGTCCTCAAGTGGGTGATCCTTATGTACTCTAAATGTTTCGACCGCATCGACTTGAAGATTGTCACCCAAATTCGATCTTATTTCTCCTACTGTTGGTATGACTTCAGATTGAACATTTTCCTCATGATCAATTTCTTCTAAGGCAAGACTGTCTATCTGATTCTCATCAATAGGCGACGAAGGTTCTTCAGTTGATGGGGACTCTTCTTCTGACGATGGTTCTTCTTCAGTTGTTGTAGGAATACTTGAATTAGAATGACTCTATCCCCATCATCAAGATTTAGAGTTGAAAAGTCAGTTTCCAAATTTCCTGCATCACAACTAAAAGGAACGTTAAATGATTTAAATAAAGAGTCATAATTAAACACAATTTCTACCGTACCGGTGGTTTTGTTAAACACCCTCTTGTTTGGTGAATTTGGGACATAGCCTAGGAAGTATCATTCGTCTGCCTTTTCACCAAACTTAGGTTGATGTTTAGTTTTCAATAATGTACAAGGCACCCCAAATGGTTCAAAACCCATTAAATTTGGTGGACGCTTATTTAAACTCTCGTAATAGGTTTTGTTCAGATATTTGACAGTAAGGAGTTTGTTAACGCATGACAAGCGGTATTCACTGCTTCCTCCCAAAACACTGTGGGAAGCTTTAAATCCGAGAGCATAGTCCTAGCTGCTTCAATCAATGTCCTGTACTTTCTTTCTGCGACCCCATTTTGTTGTGGCTCATATGGTGCACTAAACTGATGCAATATGCCTTTAGTTAGGCAATATACATCCATTACTGCATTTTTGAACTCAGTTCCATTATCACTTCTAATTTGCTTCACCCTTTTCCCATAGGCATTCTCTATTTGGTCTAAGAACCCAATCAGCGTGCGTGCTATTTCCTCCTTTGTACACAAAAAGAAAACCCACGAAAATCATGAATAATCATCATTGATAACTAAATAGTACCAACTACCACCTATACTTCTTTTGTTATTGGACCAAAAAGATCCATATGCATCAGATCAAAGGTGGAGGAGTTTGAGTTCTGAGTCTTAGACTTGTGCGCCTTTTTGTGTTGTTTCCCTTTCTTGCATGATACACACTTCTCTTCAAATTTGAAGCTCTTCATTAGAACACCTTGCACAAGGTCATTTTTTATGACGAAAATCATATTCCTTAAGTGCAAGTGAGCCATTCGCCTGTGCCACATCAAAGATTCTGATTCTGAAGCTTTGGATAGCAAACATGTAGATCTCATTGAAGATTCTGCTATTGACATGTCCATCATGTACAGATCATTCTTCCTTGGGGCCCTCATCATTATCCACTCTTCAGGTATCCTGAATCCAGACTTTAGCACTAGCACTTCCTTTTCAGTAAAGAGTACCAAGTGTTTCTTATCACATATCTGAGAGACACTAATGAGATTGTGACTGTTCCTAATCCAGTGATATCTGTTCCTTTATTCCTAGCAAAAGAAACAAATCCTTTATACCCACTTTTGAAGTCTGTCACTAGACATCTCTCCCCTATCATGTGTCGAGAGCAACCACTATCCACAAACCACTTGTTGTTTAGAGCTGTAACTGACTCCTGCACATGAAACAAAATAAGTTAGTTATCACGGGGAACCCAAGCCATGACTGACTTGGTAATACCGTTCTCATCCACAAACGTGAATTCTTTCAAATACTCATCTCTTCTTTTAGGTGACTTGGATTCTTGATCAAGAACAGGTTGTAGATTCGAGTGATTAACATCTACTCTTGGCCTTTAGATTGGTTTTGTTGTTTAGCCCTAGAAGAACTTCTGTTATAGTACATCTCATTATGATAAATCTGGGCTCTACCTGGTGTCTAATGTTTATTAGGAGTGTGTGACCTAACTGAAGTGTGACTCCTATTTGGTGTACGATTCCTAAGAATGGGTTAGGGGCCAGACCTTGATTGACTTGGGATTCTATTCGGTGAATTATTCCTATGTCCTTCATTTTGTCTGATAGACATCGGTGGTTGTCTATTACCTAATCGTGACATCACGCTAGAGTTCTTCTCTGTACTGTGAGAACTACTCATGCTTGCATCACTAGGCATTGGTTTTAAGGTTTGTTGTTCTTGTTTCCCTTTGTTTGGTGTAGACTCTGGTTTCTTATAGGGACAACCTGAAGCAACATGACCTTTCTCATGACACTTAAAGCAAGACATCTTATCAATTGATTTCTTATATGCACTTTTTATCTTGGGTGTCTCACTAGTGTCCTGATTATTTGTATTAACTGCCTTGTTCAACTCCTCTCGTTTCTTATCCCTTACAGTTCCAGCTTCATCTAGTTTTGGCACACTACTAGATGGCACAAACTGTACAGATTTCTTAACCTGAGGGTTAACTGTTGACACTTTAGCTGACTCATTTATCTTGACTTCCTCTGATTTAACTGATTCCATAGTCTCATCCTGAGGAGTAGGTACGTAGTTGCTATTAAAGGGTGGAGGCACATCCTGATATCTTAGGCCAATCGGTTTCTTAGATTGTCTCTGTCAATTTATGATCTTGCCTAAAGTCAAGGAAGAATTCCTAAACTTTTCAATCTTGCTATTAGCCTCAGCTACCCTGACTCTAGAGTCTGCTAATTCTTTATCTTTCAAGAAAATCTCCTTAGTTAGAGTATCTAAATGCTCATAAATTATTTCATTTCTGACACATTGTTCACTTAATTTGTCTTTCAGAACTATCATATCCTGAGCATCTACTTTCAGTTTAGCCTTAAGATCTTCCTTAATGTCTAATAAACTAGCATTATCAGATTTTAAGGATTGTATTTGAGCAGTCATTGATGAATGTGTCTTTAGTACTAGATTCAAATTTATCATTCAGAGTAGTACATAAAACACATAAATCACTTAAAGTAGAGAAATTTAGGATTACCTTTTTCTTTTCTGATTCGACATTAGCCATTTGAGCTTCAAACTCCAATGTAGTAAGCTCCTCAGTTTTCTCTAGTACCAAAGGATCTGAGTCGGACTGCTGGGTATCCTCTCTCCTCACTTCTTCTGCTCCAGTATCCTCTTCTGTCACTTCAGCCATGAAGGCTGTAGTGTTTGTCTCAGGATGTGATTTCCAATCATATGTACCATCAAACTGTTTGTTAGAGGATACATTCGTGAGTAAACCGGCCACTGAAGCTTGATTCCCTGAACCGGTAGTGGTCTGACGTCCTGAGTGCTGATTGTTATCTATCTTGGGTCTCTGACACTCTCTCACAAAGTGTCCCAACCCTTGACAGTTGTAATACTTGACCTTCGATTTGTCAAATCCTACCTTATTCACACTTAGATTCTTTCGTGTTCTTTTCATGAACCGTTTGACTCTCTATGTGACCAAGGCCAGTTGCCATTATAGGTTCGTTTACTCCAAATCATTGGGATCAACTTGATCATAGTCTTCCTCCTATAGTGTCGGATCATTGATCTTCCCTTGAATACAATTTCCATAAGCTGCTACAAACGATGCTAGAAGCTTGAGTTGCTCCTCAGCAGTCTTAGCACTCATAGGCATTTTTGTGTACCCCTGAGATGATGATCCAGAAGCATAGCTCTAAGGCTGATCATCTGGTTTTGAGAAACCCAGAAAGGCCCTACCATTAGATTCTTCTACTTCTCCTGGTATACCCTCTTGTTCCCCAATATAGAATGTCGCTGGTCCAGACTTAGTTGCACTAGAAGTTGATGGCTTAGACTTACCGCAGTACGTCTCAGGATCTTGTACCTAATCATATTCCATCTCCTTCTTTTGTAACTTGAAGTTATGATCTCTTAGCATCCCGGTAACTTCTTCAAGAGACAAAGTGTCTAGCTTCTCTTGATCATGCTTCAATAAAGTGGTGTACATCTCACACTTCGACGGTAAAGCATCTAGAAGTTTATCAACTTTCTCAGATGCTTGATAATCAACTCTGTGATTATCCAGTTCAGTCAATAGATGATAAAATTGTGTGATTACTTCATCTAAACTCTCATTCTTCAAACTATTGAAGATTGCAAATTGTTGTTTCAATAAGTCAGTTCTCCCCTTCCTTACTTGAGGATTTCCATGATACCTTCTCTCCAATGACTCCCTGAGTTCTTTCGAGGTTCGGTGATGTTTGAAGGTATGTAGAAGTTCTAGAGGTAAACACATCTTAATGGAAGATAAGGCTCGATTCTCAGCTTCATAAATTTTCTTATCCTCATCCTTCATTTGTTAATAAGAAAGAACTTTCATTCTGCCTTCGAGTTCCTGAGTAGGAGAAACATACCATTTGTCAATACAGATCCACATTCACATGTCATTGTACCGTGCGAAGTCTGCAACCTATCCTTCCACCAATAATAATCCTCAATCTTCATAAGCTTTAGTGGGGAGTTCGATTTACCCACCTCGTGATCCATTTCCATAAATTTGTGTAAACTAGACATTCTCGAAGACTTTTGTTTCACAACCTTAATTTTAATAAATTTTTAAAATAAATTTGAAGTAAGTTCGTATGGACTTATGATAAGTTCGTACGAAGTTACCACTAAATTCGTTTTACTAATTAAGTTCGTTTAAAATTAAGTTTGCGAGACCACAAGTTCGTGAATCCCTAGTTCGTATCCTGACAAAATCGTTTCTGACAAGTCCGTGGATCAAGTTCGTATGAACTTAGTAAGTTAAGTTCGTCGAACCCTAAACTGACAAGTTCGTGTGTCGTAAGTTCGTGAAGGAGCCTATCACTGACAAGTTTGTAATGCCCTAAATTTCACTAAGTTCGTGCACCGCAAGTTTGTGACATAGCCTAAAAATCGAATTTTTCAAAAACTCAGATTAATTCAACGTTTTTAAGGCTAAGAACGATGAATCCCATTGAATAGATAAACTAAGATGATTAAAGACTAGAAGAACTGTTCAAATCAATGTAGAAACTTCAAAAAATCGTGAATTATCCGAAAAACGCCAAGAAACCTTTGAATGTTCAACGAAACGTGAAGAGCACGAAGAACGCTCAAGAAAAAGCTCTGATACCAGTTGTAAGGTCCACCCCTCTCTGATCTATCAAGGCATGACGGCATCAAACGAGTGCGGAATCCTCGTTTAACTATACCGGATCAATCACGAACAAACACATGAAAACACGGAGCCAAGCACGATGCTAGCCGATGTAATATCAACCCTACACAATGCATTGCTCCTAAGTTCGCTCTAAATGCTCTGAAATTCGTATGCTCCAAGTTCTGAAAGTCTTTTTGGGATTATTGAACATAAGTTCATGATATAACCCTTAAGTTCGTGCATGGCCCAAGCCCACGAACTTATAGATTCAAGCCCATGCAGATAAGTTCGTATGAACTTATCAGAGCTAAGTTCGTATGAACTTATCAGCCATAAGTTCGTACAAACTTATCAGGCATAAGTTCATACCTCATGAACTTATCAGCCAAAAGTTCATACCTCATGAACTTATCTTCATAAGTTCATACCTCATGAACTTATCATGCAATCATTAATAAGGCCCTATCTATTGCAATAGACTATCAATAACAAAACTAGAGTGTTGTCGTCACACCGGGTGTACCAACACAGGTTTTGTTGGACTGCGGGTACATACGACCTAGTATTTCGCCGTGGGGTACTCCAGTTCTTTTCGTTAAGAAGAAGGACGTGTCAATGAGGATGTGTATAGACTACTGCGAGCTCAATAAGGTAACGGTGAAGAACAGTTACCCTCTGTCGCGTATAGATGACCTGTTCGACCAGTTGCAGGGGGCCAGTGTGTTTTCGAAGATCGATCTACGTTCAGGATATCACCACCGGAAGGTGTATGATCAGGACATCGCGAAGACAACGTTTAGAACGCGATATGGCCACTATGAGTTCTTGGTTATGCCATTAGGGCTAACCAACGCCCCAGCAGCCTTCATGGACTTGATGAATAGGGTCTGTCGCCTGTATCTTGATTAGTTTGTCATAGTGTTTATAGATGACATACTGATATACCCTCGATCAGTAGAGTAGCATGAGGCGCATCTACGACGTGAGAAGTTATATGTGAAGTTCTCGAAGTGCGAGTTTTGGCTTCGACAACTCCAATTCTTAGGACATGTTGTCAGTGGCGTGGGGTTACATTAGACCCAGCCAAGATCGAGGCTATCATGAGCTGGGAAAGGCCTAGGAGTGTGGCAAAGATTCGCAGCTTTCTGGGATTAGCCGGCTATTATCGACGATTCATCTAGGACTTCGCTTTGATCGCTGTACCGTTGACCCGCCAGTCAGTCCTGTTCGAGTGGACTGAAGACCAAGAGTTTGTTTTCAAGGAATTGAAGCATCGGTTATGTCAACCCTAGTACTAGCATTGCCAGAGGGAACTAGCGACTTCGTGGTTACAGTGATGCTTCGGGGACTGGATTAGGTTGTGTAGTGATGCAGAAGGGTCGAGTGATTGCCTATGCTTCTCGCCAATTGAAGGACTACGAGAAGAACTATTCGACCCACGATCTGGAATTGACAGTTATCGTGTTTGCGCTAAAGATTTGACGCCATTATCTGTATGGAGTTCCGTTTACGTTATTTACCGATCATAAGAGCCTCCAATATCTGTTCAGCCAGCAAGATCTGAACATGAGATAGAGACAGGGATTAGAGTTAATTAAGGACTATGACTGTGATATCCAGTATCACCCCGGGAAAGCGAATGTAGTAGCAGACGCGCTGAACCGAATAGAGCGCGGATCGACTAGTCGGGCCCAAAATTATTAAGGGAGGTGACTTCCACATTGATGGAGAAGCTTCGAGAGGCCCAAGCTACGGGGATGCGTGCATAGAATCACCGGAGAGAAAACATTTAGGGCGAGTTGTAGGAGTTTGAGACTGACTCGCGAGGGTTATATGCGAGGCGGGGACGAGTCTGGGTTCCCAGAGCCGGGGATGTACGCCAACTGATCTTGGAGGATTTACATAAGTCTCATCTCACTATTCATCCTGGTAGTACGAAGATGATCAGGATCTCCGAATATTTTATTGGTGGCCCAGTATGAAACGGGATATAGATGAGTTCGTCGAGCGTTGTTTGACTTGCCTGCAAGTGAAGGCAGAACATCAGAACCCGCATAGTCGATTATAGTCGCTAGAGATCCCACAATGGAGTTGGGAGCATATCGCGATGGACTTCGTTATGAAGTTACCGCGGACTCCACGTGATCATGATACGATATGGGTAGTAAAAGATCGGCTTTCAGAGACAGCGCACTTTCTGTCGATCCGGGAGACTTAAACGTTGGATCAGCTTGCTCGAGTTTACTTGTATGAGATCGTTTCTCGACATGGAGTTCCAACTTCAATAGTCTCAGATCGAGATGCCCGATTCACTTCTAACTTCTGGCAGAGCCTACAGCGAGCATTAGGTACCAGAGTTTAGATGAGTACTGCTTACCGTCCCCAGTCTGATGGACAATCTGAGCGTACGATTCAGAAAATGGAGGATATGATACGAGCCTGTGTGATGGATTTTGGTGGTAGTTAGGATTCTCATTTACCGTTGGTCGAATTTGCTAATTATAACAGCTACCACTCTAGCATCAAGATGCCTCCATTTGAGGCGTTATACGGTCGTAAGTGTCGTACTCCGGTATGTTGGACCGAAGTGGGGGAGAAAGAGATTACAGGTCCCGAATTTATACAGCTGACTAGTGAAAAGATAGCTATGGCCAGGGAGAGACTAAAGGTAGCTCAGAGTCGACAAAAGTGCTATGCCGATAAGAGGACCCAAGAGTTAGAGTTCGAGGTAGGTGACTGGGTGCTACTGAAGGTATCCCCGTGGAAGGGCGTGATTCGATTCCGCCGATGAAGTAAGCTTAGTCCGAGATTCATCGGACCGTTTCGAATAGTAGAGCGTGTTGGCACTCAAGCCTATCGATTAGAGCTGCCTCCAGAGTTGTGTGGGATACATTCTACTTTCCATGTCATTTACCTATGACGATGTTTAGCCCCACACGAGGAAACGATCCCTATTTCAGAATTTGAAGTTGATGAGCAACTAAGATATATAGAGCATCCCGAGGCCATCATAGATCGCAAGGTGAAGAAGTTGCGAAAGAAGGATATTCTGTTAGTATTGGTACAGTGGCGATACCATAAGGGTTCCAACGCTACCTGGGAGCCCGAGGCAGATACAGCACTACCCGCAATTATTTGCCTGAGTTAGGATCCCGAGGACCGGATCAGTTCTAGAGGGGGAGATTTGAAACATCCGGGAACTAGTAGCAAGTACGTGGAATTTATTTATTGGCTTTGGTAATTATCTTAATGAGTTGGTGGAATTTCATTGGTGAATTGCACGTGAGTTGGTAAGTAGATTGCTATTATGTGTAAATCTTAATCGATTAAGATAATAACCGGTTTAGTAGTAATTATGAGTTTGGGGTTGTTTTAATGAGTTAATTAACATTCTGAACCCGAAGTATTAGATTGTGAGTAATTGGGTTTACGGACGTTAAATAGTGGGTGTTGAGTATTATACACGTTTTAATTGGGTTTGGGACACAAAACGTGTATATATCCAAATGACTTGCTTCTTTTCTACACTTTCACAAAAGAGTTCAAGTGTGTATATGTGTGAAATTCTCAGCTGGAGACAAGAGAGAGAGAGAGAGAGAGAGAGAGAGAGAGAGAGAGAGAGAGAGCTAAGAGGAAGATCAGAACCATCCATAACTAAGGGATTGATTTCACCTTCAAGTTAAAGCTCAAATCAAGCAAAAAGGGTGAATTGAGGTTAGTGATTGTTACTAAAATGGGTTGAATTTCTATGTTCAGTAGTTAGTTGTGTCTGGGGCTGATTTATAACCCTGGAAATCGTGAAATCGAGATTGGGGAATAAAACCCCATAGCTGACCAAAAACATAGCATGAACTTGTTCTGTCGGCGCCGCATAGCGGCCGTGCTCCCCTGGTCGCGACCACGATCAGGGTGAGGCTGTATTGGTTGATCGTGGTAGTGGGAACGCAACCGAGAGTGGGAGATCGCGGTCCGGGTGATCCCGACCGCGCTCGGATGATATTGGCCGCACTAAAATGGGCAGCGCGGGGCCACCGCGACCGCGGTGCCTGACTGCGAGGGTATGATTGCGACCGCGATCATGGCCGCGCTCGTGGGTCTTGGCCTGTTCATTTATGTTGAGTCCGTAAGTTTAGTAGTGTAGTTGTTATGAGTTCGTTAGCTAGTAGTTACATTGTAGTTGCATTTCTTATTGTCAGGATTGTAGTTGAGCCTGGGATTGGTCGAGGCCGTTGTAGATATTGAGACGGTAGTCGTGCTCCAGGTGAGTTACTTACCTTTTTAAGTAGATGCACAAACATTGATAACTGTGTTTTAAAGAGATTTGTTGTTTACTATCTGGGTCTCGAGCGGATCCCTTCTATACGCTGATACTCGTTAGCACACAGCAGAGCTTGTGGATCACGGGTATAGTTGTGGTACGCAGAGTAGAGGCCCGTTGGGTCATTCCCAATCCAGAGGTCCTGGCTTAGCCATTACTTTGTGTAGTGGGCTATGCAGGCAATCCCGGGTCGCTCCCGATGAGGCGTCGGGCTGTTGATCTCGGCCACATGTTGAGTTGATTACCAGCTATTATATTGTGCTAACTATTTTATAAACTCATTTTGACATTGTTGATTGTAACTCACCAGCTTTTAGCTGACAGTTGTTTTATCGTGTATCTTAGGTGCGAGACTAGAGGCTAGGGATTTTGCAGACACGAGTTGAGACCCACCACGTGGACAGTAGCTAGCGACTTCTTTAGTGTGTAGTCTTGTATTTTGTGGTTTGGCGTATCAGCCAATTATACTCCTGGATGACTGTAACCTATAACTCCATTACGGTTGACCGACTTACTACAGGGTTGGTTCCCGTGTGGTCGTGACTTTTATGCTTACTGTGGATAATTAGTATTTATTTAGCTATTTACCCTTGATGATAATTATGATATTTGGAGACGTGGACGATAAGTCCTACATGGTATTAGTAGTAAAAGTACGGTGTTATAAATTGAAAAAAATAATATGTTATCTAAATTAAAAGAGACAATATATACGTTATATTTTTTCATAATTAACCTTTAAAATAACTGCACATTAAAAGGGCCAATCAGAAAAATTTTATGCTACAACATACATTTGTATTTAACACCAAAGTATAATTCAAAATTGGTTTTCAACTAAAAAATTATTAAATCAACAAACCCGACTCAACATTTAATGAATCATGAAATTCCAACCAATCAATTAAAACACCCATAACATGTGTCTCCAACCATGTGTCCGCCACTGTGCAATGTGTCCTTTTCTTTTGCACCAACTTAAGACCCTTTAGTCGGTCGAATTCAATTTTATTTCATCATGCAACTCATCATAATAATGATATTTGTTTTTTCCATATAAATAGTTAACTAAATATTGATTGACTCTCACTGTGGTTGCTCCATTATAAGAGAGATGCCAATTACTGATTGAATAAAAGAGTCAGTAAAATTTAAAAATCAGGCACTAAACCGAACAGGGCGGAACTAAGATTTTTAGTTATCGATGTCACTTTTTAAGAGTAAATTTAATAGTTAGGTTTTCAAAATATATTCAAAGATGGACCGGGTCAATGAAACGAGTTGCCAACACAAAATTAACAAATAACAAGATTTTTATAATTACAAAAGTACATAGTACAATACCAATTCTCAACTGTCACAGTTGCAACTGACAAAACCAATATTAGTTTCAACATGCAATTGATAAACCAAAGGATACAAAAGATGCTTCATAATTTCCACCATTTATCTAGCAAGCTCGCAGACTCCATTCAAGTTAGAAAATATTGGATCGTCTTTCACATTCTCAATATAGTATTCAAGTTGATGTAGTAGATTAACATTCTCATCATAATTAAAATCATTCGGATACATCTCCGCCAACGTTAATAACTTTGTGCATCAAAGTTCCGAAAAGAATCACACGGTTAGGAATTTTTCAACATATTTAAGTACCTCCATATATAATCGATGAAACGATGATATCGATTAGAAATTTTTCGACCAATTGGACCGGTGTCTTCAACAATTTGGGTCAGTTTTTTTTGGGTTTTTTTTAAATCTTTTGGGTTGATTCTTGAATTTGATCTCTTATCCTTTTTATATTTATTGGGCTTCTGTTTTTCTTTTAAGTTTTTGTGATTAAACTCAGTAATATTTTAATAAGTTTGGGTAATGAAATCAACAAATATAAGTTACATTTGTATATAATACTTTTATAAATTTTTCGTAAGTGTCAGTCAAACAAAATCCTAGGTGTCACTCGACTTTTTGATACATACGTAACTCAGTATTTTAAAATTTTATAGGTGTCGAGTGACACCCATCATATAGAATTGCATCCGCCCCTAAACCCGGACGTCATTTTGAAAAAAAAAACCAATTACTAATAATGCAATCGCTAAAAGTATTTACAGACACTTTCAGTCAGTAAATAGTGATCAGATTTACTTACTAATTATTTCAGTAGGAATCGGATGTTCGTGACAATACCACAATTAGAAATTAGGAAAATTACATAAAAAGATAACTTAAAATATAAAAATTGACAATAAATGTAATTTGAATATTTTTAGGCTAAAAAAAGTAATATAAGATTCAATTTTTACCAAAAAGGTATTGATGAATTAAGAATATAAATTTTTTTATGACCCTTTTTACGATATATAAATAACATTTGATTATTTTTCTTGGCTTTAAAATTGAAATTCATGTCATTCTCCGACCAAAATAGAACCAACTTAAAAATTTATAATATTTTTATTGTTAAATTTTATATTTTATATTTTATATTAACTTTTTTGGTAAATTTTTCTAGAAAATTACATGCTTTTAGTTAGATTTTTAAAAAGTTATAGATTAATTATTAAAAAAAGAACAAAATGTTATAAGTGTTAATAAAATAAATTATTAATTGTTACGATTATAAAATAAATAAATAATAAAAAAGTTGTGTTACGTCGTTGTCAACTTTTTATGACCATTAATTCTTGCTTCGCTATATGTGGTGGAGATTCATAGATGTTCGTCGATGATAAAGTAGCGTTTGTTACAGCATTAAAATCTATTTTAAAAATAGAGTAAATGATATTTTTAATTCTTGTGGTTTGATTGATTACCTGGATTCAGTCACTTAACATTAATAAGGTCAAATATATTTTTTATTTTTTACGGTTTCATCGTTTCATGTTTTTTTAAAAGAAAAGTCTTTACATTAACATTTACATTCTGATTTTCGAAATTCTTTTGTTTTTTGTCATAATCAACCCTATGTATTTCCATAACATTCTCACTTTTTTGTCCTGAAAAATCTTGAATTTGAAGATTTTTTCAGAAAAATAAAATAAATCCGAAAATTACAAACAAGTAAATAACATGAGGATTTCACGAAGGGAATAAACAACAAAAATATGTTGATTTTTTTTTCATATTAGACCCTTTATTAAATCATATAATAAAATTATGTAACACCCTCGATCTACTACACAATGTCACGTAAATAACACGTCAACAGAAGTATAATATAATAATCTCTAGTTGTTCCCAAAGTAAACACGTGGAAACCTCGATAAATTATAACTTTAATTTACATAATAAGTCACGGTAAAGCCTGTTTAGGTTACACAATATCCGAAGTATGTATATACAATCCCCAAAATATAACTATCTCTAAAAAGGTAGCTAATAACTCCTCGTCTGAAGATGTGAAGCCTACTTGGGTCCAGCAAGCCTACTAGCACTCTAGTCACCTGAGATCGGATACACATTTTTAAACACAACGTTTAGCTAACGCTGGTTAGAATGCAAGGGTTAGTAGTACGGTTATTAAAACTCGGTAATAAAAAGAGTAAGCTCAATAGTAAAATGTTCAGCGTTCTCTACTGAACCAAGTATACGAGATCCTATATGATAGCTCAGAATAGGTACTCATCCTGTGTGGAATAATCCACGCACCCGAATCCCTAGACCGCACAAAGCAGTCGTCGAGAACTCAAATGGGAATCGGGAGCGACCCGAGCTCGACCCGTAACCGCCTGCAACCCATCGCGCCCCGCGCTCGTGGCATCGCGGCCCGAGCTCATCTCAAGAACATCGCAGCCCGCGATCATACGATCACGGTCGCGGTCATGAACGAACAGTAGCAGGTTCTCTGTTTCTTCCCAGCTAGGGGAAAACTCCCCAAATCTCAATTCCAGCTCGACATATCTCAACAATATCATCCTGAATTTACTCATTAACATATATAAACTCAATTCAATCATTTAATAATCCTTAACAACTCATAATTCAAGAATTGGAGCTCAAAACTTACTTAAAACTTTGATAATGACTTTGAATATGAATTTGGGCTTCACCGCACACTTTAAACTCTGATTATTGTTGTTTCAACAAGTGGAAACCTTCACCCACACACAGATACGCTCTTTTAACTCTTTAAATTTGAAGTGAAATAATGAAGCAAGTAGGCAAGAAGGTGAAATATATATACGTTTTGGTTTGAACTCGGTCCTACACCTAAAATCCGATCCCGTTATAAAAACTTACAAATTTATATTATCAGGCTCCAAATTAATCAATAATTACTCAGATTGTAATTTTTTATAAAACTTAATCCCATAACCTTGTTAACTCAAAATCTCATCACGTGACGGACGCGTGTAACTCAATAATTAGTCCAATTCAATAATAATACTCAAATAACCAATAATTTCACGTACCTTACACAAAATTGAGATGTTACAGGTCCTCCTCCCTTATAAAGATTCTGACCTCAGATTATAGCTCAGTGCAAATCGATGGGGATAACGACTACGCCTTCTGACTTTGGCTTCCGTGTGGCGCTGGTACCCTTATGATGTTTCCATTGTACTAACACTAATGCCACATTTTTGTTGCGTAGCTTGTTCAGTTTTTTGTCAGTTACCGCCTCGGGTTGCTCCACATATCGAAGTCTATCATCGACCTCGATCTCACATAAAGGCACTCTCTGATCATTACTGCCAAACACTTGCGAAGATGGCTGACATGGAATGCATTATGAACTCTGGATAACTCTAAGGGTAAATTCAAGCAATAAGCCTGATCTCCGATCCTCTCAACAACCGCAAATGGCCCAATAAAGCACGGACCAAGCTTACCCCGTCTATGAAAATGTGTAATCCCCTTCCAGGGCGAGACTAACCACATCACGAAGTCTCCGACCTGGAACTCTAAATTTGACATCCGGCGATCAGCATAACTCTTCTGCCGACTCTAAGATGTCTTAATCCGCTCCTGAATCATGGCGACCGTGTCGCTAGTTTCCTGCAAAATCTCTGGCCCGCTGATAATTCGCTCCCCCAACTTCAACCCTGCACACTGGAGTCAGGCATTTCTGCCTAAAGAGTACCTCAAACGGAAGCATGCCGATAGATGTGTGGTAGCTGTTATTATAAGAAAACTCAACAAGTGGCAAATGTAAATCCCAATTACCCTAAAAATCGATAACACAGGCTCTAAGCATGTCCTCCAACGTCTGGTTCGTCCGTTCTGTCTGACCTCCTGTCTGCGGATGATAAGCAGTACTAAGCTGAACTCTGGTGCCCAACTCTTGCAGAAACCTCTACAAAAAACGTGACACAAACCGACTATCCCTGTTAGACGAGATTGATCTCGGAACTCCATGTCTCGCCACAATGTCGCTAATGTAGATGCGCGCCAACTGATCCATAGATATAGTCCTATGAACAACTAAGAAGTGAGCGCTCTTTGTAAGTCGATCCACGATAACCTAGTTCATATCATTTCCACGTACAGTCCATGGAAGTCTCACAATGAAATCCATGGTGATATCATACCACTTCCACTCTGGGACCTATAATGGTTGAAGTTTGTCGTGTGGCATCTGATGCTCACTTTTGACCCTCAAACACGTCATACACACCTCTACATACTTCCCAACATCCCTCTTCATCCCTGGGCACCAGTAATGAACCCGTAGATCTCTATACATCTTTGTGCTGCCCGGGTGTATCGACAACCTAGAATTATGAGAATCGTCTATAATGAGCTGGCGGAGGTTGCCTACTCTAGGGACCCATACTCTATTATGGAGGGTCATCAAGATCTCTATCATCATGGCTCGGTAATTGTAACTTCTCGACTAATCTCTCTCTCTCACACTCTCTCTGCACATTTCCCTCTCTTAACCACTCCTACTAAGCTAGTCGCAAACTGTCAATCAAAGTAGATGTGACATCTAACCTAGAAGCTCGAGAAGTGACGATCTACTCATAAGATCTCTTACTCAAAGTGTAGGCCACCGCATTAGCTTTCCCCAAATGGTACTGAATAACACAATTATAGTCCTTTAGGAGCTCCATACTACGAATCTGTCTCATATTCATCTCCTTTTGACTGAATAGATACTGCAGACTCTTATGGTCTGTGTACACCATGAATCGCATCCCAAAAGATAATGCTGCCAGATCATCGATGTTTTGTTGTATAGTAGTGTCATGTTTGGTGTGTCATTGATGTTTTTGTTGTATTATAGTATCAAATTTGGTGTATCATCAATGTTTTTGTTGTATTGTAGTATCAAGTTTGGTGTATCATCATTGTTTTTGTGGTATTATAGTATCAACTTTGAAACATCATAGATTATTGATTATTAAACTACCAGATCATTGATTTTTAAAAAATATAAATAAACTTACGAATATTTTATTATTTTAAAAAATTGGTTTAATATATAATTATTATTTCTAGGAATAATATGCCCCTCATTTAATTATATTGTTTCTGAAAATGAAATTTTCATAGGTACATCAAATTATTTATGGAAGCAAATGATTAGTCGACAATCTTTCTCACCGTTCTCATTATAAGGTTTCTTTATATATATATATATATATATATATATATATATATATATATATATATATATATATATATATATATATATATATATATATATATATATATATATATATATATAGGGGTGTGGTCAATGGAAAACCACTATGCACGTGAAAACCATGGAAACCTACGCATACCGTCCGATTTGGTGCATTTCATGAAAAACGCGGTGGCATGATCGTAAATAAGGTGATGCATCACGCGGGATTTTGATGCATCACGCAGGATTTTGATGCATCACGCGGGAAATTTGATGCATCACGCGGGATTTTGATGCATCACGCGGGGAATTTGATACATTTGTAGTGGTGCAGTGCGGTTTTCACAAGTTTTCAGGTGCATGTGGTTTTCTATTGAACCTCCCTATATATATATATATATATATATATATATATATATATATATATATATATATATATATATATATATATATAGGGTTGGGTTCCGGTAAGAATCCTCTTTACCGTGAGAACGTAGGAACCACTAAAAATGCACAAATTTGTACATCAAATGCACAAATTTTAAAATTAAAAGTTTTACTTAAAATCATTATTAGTCTTAAATATTAATAAATATCATAATTTAACACTAAAATTACATTCAAAACTTACATTCATTAAATTATAAACTAAATGCACAAATTTGAACATCAAATGCACAAATTTTCTTAAATGCACAATTCGTACATAAAATGGATAAATTATAGCATGAGATGCGTAAATTTTTACATGAAATGCATAAATATATCGAAAACATTTAATTTTAGTATCAAATGCACAATTTTATACAGTGGATGCACAATTTTTAGAGTGGTTCTCACGTTCTCACGGTAATGAGGGGTTCTCATGTGAACCCAATCCTATATATATATATATATATATATATATATATATATATATATATATATATATATATATATATATATATATATATATATATATATATATATATATATATATATATATATATATATATATATATATATATATATATATATATAGAGGTTCTATGGGGCACCATATGCATCGGGAACCAAATGGGAACCAAAAATGCATTAAGGGCGTTTTAGAAATGCTAAACTTGTAATTTATATTTAATTATAATTAAAATATATTTTAGAAACATTTAAAATAGAAGGAATTATTTAGGTAATTAAATCATTAAATTAACAAAATAACAAACATTCCATTTATCCTCCCACATTCTCTCCCTCACCCTTATCTCTCTCCCCCTCTCTCTAAATCCGGCGGCCGACCACCACCCCTCTCTCTAAATCCGGCGGCCACCACCCCATTGCCACCCCTCTATCTAAAGTCGGCGACCACCACCCCATGCATAGCAGCCGGTTCACGGTGCAGTTTAATGAAGATGATGATCACCCTTATCTCTCTCCTCCTTTCTCTAAAGCCGGCGGCCACCACCCCTTCTCTCAGTGGCCGCCACCCCATTGGCATCCCTCTCTCTAAAGTCGGCGGCCACCGCCCCATACATAGCAGTCGGTTCATGGTGCCATTTTAATGAAGATGATGATGATTTCACAATGATGATGATGGAATAATATCGTTTAAAGGTATAGTTGTTTTTTTATGCATTTTCTTTATGGAAATTTTTGAAAGATTAATCATGTTTATCCTTTTTATGGAAGACGAATCTCATGCATCATGATTTTTTATGAATCCGATGAAGATGCATTATCTTGGATGAATATGGCCGAGATGCATCACGAATGAAGATGCATCGTGTTTTTTATGGCCGAGATGCAATACGATGAAGATGCATCGTGTTTTTTATGAATCAAATGAAGATGCATCGTGATTTTTGATGAATCAAATGAAGATGCATCGTGTTTTGAAGATAAATCCGATGAAAATGCATCACCATTTTGATGATGCATGATGGTGGGACGAAGAAGATGTTGAATATGACCGAAAATGAGGATGAAGAAACCGAGATGCATCACGAATTGAAGGATAAATATTAGATGCATCGACATCAAATATTTTTTTTTTAATTTGTTTAGATTTTGTAATTTTGGAAGTGTATCAATTAATATTAATTAGCATTTATTGTTTAGGTATTGATTGAATATTTAATTAATATAAAATTAAATTTTATTTGACCAGCTATATTTATTTTCCCAAAATACCCCTATGCATACCAAATACATGCATCGCGTGATGGATCAATGATCATTTAATCTAAAGGCTGTTGTCGGTTCTTTTTTTGGTTCCCGATGCATATGTTGCCCCATAGAACCTGACCCTATATATATATATATATATATATATATATATATATATATATATATATATATATATATATATATATATATGTATGTATATATATATATATCTATATATATGTGTATATATATATATAGGTGAGTTCAATGGAAAACATCTATGCATCGGCTACATTGGAATACAAATCATAGCCATTAGATTAGATGCATATACGTCATTAGATTAATGGATCACGATGCACTTAAAAGAAAACTTAATGCTCATCATTCATCTTCATGTTCATTATTCATTTTGTGTTCATGATGAGATCTTCGATTCATTAGAAAATGACGATGTATCAGAATACAAAAACACAAAAATAACAATACAGTAGAAATTTTTGCCGAAAATGTTCATCTTTTAATGACAATTCTTCGATGTATCAAAAATTTCATGTTCATCGTGAGTTTTATCATGAGATTTTTCATGCACCAAAAACTTTGTGTTCATCATTCATATTCGTGTTCATCATTAGATCTTCAATGACGGGTGTAAATCTTCATGTTCATCATTCTTTTTCGTTTTCATCATTCATCTTCAACGACGATGCAAAAATTATATTTGACAAAATCATGGTGGTGACCGGCGATCATGGATGGTGCAAGGCCGGAGGTCGGCGACATGGTGGTCTATGAGTGACAATATGATTGTCTTTTTTTTTTTTTGCTAAAAAGAAAGAGAATGAGTGAAAGAGACAGGGAGATAGATATGCAATAATAAAAGGATTTGAATTTTGAATTATGGTACATATGATAATATGAAAAGATATTTATTTGATTGATTTTTCTAAAATCAATTTATTTTTATTAAATAATATTAAATATTATATTCCAATAATACTCTTAATGAAGTTTCTAATGCACCTAGGTTCCTTGTGGTGCATAATGGTTTTCCAAGATTTTCCAATGCATATAGGTTTTCCATTGAACTTACCTACACACACAAATATATGTGTGTGTGTGTGTGTGTGTGTATATATATATATATATATATATATATATATATATATATATATATATATATATATATATATATATATATATATATCACTACGAGAAATGAGTCAATTTTTCACATTTGTTTAAGTAAATGTACACATTTATATGTGTATAGAAATATGAGCATGTGCGAACAAATGTGTCGTGACGAAACATTTTCATATTTTTACATTGAAAAGTGTGTTGATCAAATTCTTCACATTTAAAAACATGTATAATTTGTCTCAACTACACAAATTTAAGCATGATCATATTGATTAAAAAAATCAACGTTTAAATGTTCATGATTTTAATTGTGGACTATTTTTTAATCTTCAACTTGCTAATTCTATATATTTAAAACCGTGCACATAAGTTTTGTATGTCTGCATTTATAATTCTGAAGTTTTATAAATAATTAATATTAATAAAAAGAAATTTCTTTTACACATTTGTAAGTGTGATTAAGATTAACTATTTTTACGTGTTATACATTAACCGTGAAGATTTATAAATTTTTATTGCAGTGTATATAATTTATGTAAGGGTGAGTTCAATGGAAAACCTACATGCATCGGAAAACCGGGGAACCACTTTATAGCCATTGGATCAGATGATGCATAATGCAAAAATCTTAATGCATCATGCAGGAAGTCGATGCATCACGTGGAAATAATGATGCATCACGCGAGAATTGTGATGCATTTGGGTGGTGCATGAAAGTTTTTCGACGTTCTTTGATGCATGGAGGTTCTCCATTGAACCCCATTTGTACATGTGTATGTATATATATGGTTACACACACTCTTATGGCTATGCTGAAAAGATATATGCACAATAAGATGTCAATTAACCAAAAGAGTAACGAGCTTCACTTGGTGATGTTTCCTTTTTTGGCATTTGGTCACATTAGTCCTTTTGTGCAACTATCCAACAAGTTATCCTCTTATTCAGGTGTCAAAATTTCTTTTTTCGCTGCTTCCGCCAATGTCCGCCGTATCGAAACCATGCTCAACCTCTCTGCCACCACCCAAATCATCCCTCTCGCTTTACCGCACGTTGACGGCCTCCCTAAAGGGGTGGAGAGCACCTCCGATGCCTCCCCCGCCACCGTTGAACTCCTTAAAGTAGCCTTAGACCTCATGAAACCTCAGATCAACAACTTGCTACGACAACTTAAACCGAATATTGTATTCTTCGACTTTGCACAATGGTGGCTGCCGCAAATGGCGTATGAGCTCGGCATCAAAACCGTTTTTTTCTCGGTTTTTATGACGATCTCAACTGCGTTTGTGGCCTCATTTATAGAAAACAATACAACAAAAACCAGTGATGCAGTCCAGGAGGGTGCAGGTACGATCATTTATCATTATATTCTTGTTATGTTTATTTGGTTAAATTGTATAATTATTATAATTAAAAACCCAAAAAAAAAATGTCATTTTGTGGTTTCCATTTCCAAACTGGACAATTTAAGTTTTAGAATAATCAACCTTCTTTTAGACTAATCTAGTTTATAACCCACGTGTGGATATTTTTAATTAAATTTATTTATATATAATGTATACGAGTAAAAATAAAAACATACAAAAATAATAATTGTGTTTATTTTTTATTATTTACAGATTAAAAAATAGAGTATATTTATCTTTTTTAAAAATATTAAATTGTATTTATCTTTTATTTTTTATAAGTTGTAATTATCTTTTTGGTGAACGTAGAGGTGACACGTGATATTTGATGTAATCTTTTATTATATATAATAATAATAATAATAATAATAATAATTTCCACAACTAATTCAAATTTTTACATTTGGATCTAATTATGATTATTATGGATAATAATGATATATACTTATTTTAGGTAAATTAATTTTAAATGTTACAAAATCTGAAAAAATGTCATTTTGTGGTTTCCATTTCCAAACTGGACAATTTAAGTTTTAGAATAATCAACCTTCTTTTAAATTAAATTAAAAGGTTAAATCTTGAAAAACTCAATCAACTTTTCTCATTATTTCTCAATTACGTCATTAAACATTTTTTTTCAATTGTTCAAGTCCTAAACTATGTTTGTCTTACACAAAATTATATATATTCGATCGGAATAAAATTAAATATACTATGATTTAAAAGATAGGGTTAATTGCAAAGAATAACAATCTACTTTAAATTCATGATTATAGCAACCTACTTAAAAAAAACTCATTATAACAATCTACTTTCAATTTTATCAATTATAACAATTACTTCCTGTTTTTACACGATTACAATAACTCGTCGGTCATTCAAATAGCATGTCATTTTATAAAAAAATGTGAAGTATAATTAACAAAGTTGTCTTTATCATAAAAATAACCAAATGAAAAATATCTTTATTTTTTTAGACGAGAATATTGAAAACATAGCCAATAAGCCAAATTATATTACTTGTCATTTGTTACAATTGTGAAAATTTAGAAATAAATGTTTATAATTGGATTAATTTGAAATATGTTGTTATAATCATAAAAGTTTAATAATTAGATTGCTATAATTGGTATAATTAAAAATAGGTATGTATAATGAATTTTAATAAAATAGTTTGTTATTTCATATAAATAACCCAAAAACTACCACATCAATCAATCTGAACAAAGTTTACCTTTTTATACATATGTTTAAGTGTTGTTGTAGATATGAAAATAGTAAAAGTAAATACTATGATAATTTTTTTTTTTTTAAATTCATTTGCTTATTAATTTCACATAATTATCAAATTATATCTGAGCATTGCTATATGTACACTACTCTCTTCTTAATATTTACTAATCAAACACCCCCTTACTCACATGATTTTTGTGAATGACGTGAGATCCAATGATTAAAAGTTAATCTTTTCTCACATTATGAAGATGGTGTGAACAATTAAGAGAGTGTGCATGTAGAATTACCATTATATCTAGAATATTTTAGTTTATAACCTTATCTTAATCTTGATATACACATGATGATAAAATCCTGTCACACATGTATTTAATAATTTTGTTAAGATTGAGATCTAATTTAATAATGCAAGACTAGTTTAGTTTATTTACCCGTATAATATACGGATCTGTCTAAATAATAACTTTTTTGATAAATAACAACTTTTAAAATAACTGTAGAATTCAAAAATAAACGGTACAAATTATAAGTATTATGAAAGGGACGTGACTCACTATTTATTTAAACATCTATACTATATATAATAAGAAAACCACTTGGAGTTTCTGGACCATTGGATGGAAAGAAATCAATGGTCCAGATTAATGACAACTCATAATTATTTATGAAATGTCTCTTATACCCTTAATTAAAATCAATAATTATACTTATGCCATTTTTTTAATTCATTTTTCAAATTTACTACATTACCTTAATTACATTAAATTTTAATTTTAATTTTTCATTAATGAATTAATATTTACCTAAATTAAATATGTGTCATTATTATCCTTAATGATCATTGTTAAAGTCAAATGGAAATTTTTGAATTTAAATGTAGAAGTGTAGTGAATAAAGTTAAAAATTTTTGTTAATTATTTTCCTAACAAGATTTAAAATTTAATTGATAAAACTTCAATTGTGAATATGATAAATTTTGAATGTTGATTTTCAGATATTCCATTTTTATATTTTATCATTTTCAAAATATATACACATTCACATAATTAAAGTTTTTTGTTTCTTACATTGATATTTCATATTTGAAGTTAATAAAAATAAAAGAAACATTTTTTTACAAACACATATTATATGTTTTTAATAATACAATATAATAATATTTTTTTAATTAATATCAAACAACTATGTATTTTTTATCTTTAATTTAACTAGCTTTCAATTTTTTTTATTTTAATTATATATAAATTTTATAATAATTTATTTAAATATAAAAAATATGTATTTTCTAAATCAACCCCTGTAATACATGGTTGATTAGCCTATATATTATAATAAAACAAAACAATTCATGTTACATGTCACTTCTACAATACAAGAAAATTTTAATTTAACACCTTAACTTAATTGCATTAAATTTTGACTTTATTTTTTTCATTAATTAATTAGTAATAAATTAGATTTTGTAACACTTAAAATTAATGTTTACCTAAAATAAATATCTATCATTATTATCCATAATAATCATAATTAGATCCAAATGTAATAATTTGAATTAGTTGTGGAAATTATTATTATTATGTATAATAAAGGAAAACATGAAATGTCACGTGTCACCTCTACGTTCACCAAAAAGATAATTACAACTTATAAAAATAAAAGATAAATACAATTTAATATTTTTAAAAAATATAAGTATACTCAATTTTTTAATCTGTAAATAATAAAAAATAAACACAATTATTATTTTTGTATGTTTTTATTTTTACTCATATACATTTTATATAAATAAATTTAATAAAGAATATCCACGTAATACGTGGGTTATAAACTAGTTATACATTATAGAAAGAAAAAATTATTAAAATAATTTAAGAAACCTTCAATGTTGGTATTAGAATCCCTTAAATATAGTAACTACAAATGAATTGAGATTAATTATTATAACAAATGTACATGTGTCAAATAAAGGGTTTGCTAATTGGTTGTGTAGTTAAATGTCAAGTGGCACTATAGTTATTCTTTTAATAGAATAGATAAATTATTTTTGATAATTGGTATAACGTACCACACACTTATATATATTACTTAAAGTCAAATGTAATACATAATTCAAGATTATTTTTATAAAATAAAACTAATTTTTAAATTTTGATCTCATAACAGATTTTGCTCCAACAGTGTCACCAACTATAGAAGAAATCAAGAAACCACCACTTGGGTTTCCCACATCCATCACTTATAAAACATTTGAAGCTCAAGATTTGATGTACATATTCAAGAGTTTCCATGGCACTCCAAGTGTATTCGATCGTTTGATGAAATGTTTCAATGGTTGCAATGCGATACTCATCAAATCATGCGAAGAAATGGAAGGATCTTATATAAACTATGTCACCAAACAACTCCAAAAACCACTCCTTTTAATCGGTCCAGTGGTCCCCGAGCCACATTCAGGTGAACTAGACCCTAAATGGGCTAATTGGTTAAACCAATTCCCATCCAAGTCCGTAATTTATTGTTCTTTTGGCAGCGAAACTTTTCTAACGGATGATCAAATTACTGAATTATCTTTAGGGTTAGAACTCACTGGCCTTCCTTTCTTCCTAGTTTTGAATTTTCCAAAACATGTTGATAGTTCAAAAGAGTTAAAAAGAACATTACCTTATGGGTTCGTCGAGAGGGTGAAGGGTAAAGGGTTGGTGCACTCAGGGTGGGTGCAACAAAGGCACATATTGGCTCATGAAAGTGTTGGTTGTTATGTGAATCATGCAGGGTTTAGTTCGGTTATCGAGGGTTTGGTTAATGATTGTCAATTGGTGATGGTGCCACTGAAGGGTGATCAATTGAGTAACTGCAAATTATTGGCATTGGATTGGAGGGTTGGGGTTGAGGTAAATAGGAGAGATGAAGATGGATATTTTAGGAAAGAAGATGTGTTTGAAGCTGTGAAGAATGTTATGATTGAGAAGGAAAAGGAATTAGCGAGATCGATACGAGAAAATCATAAGAAATGGAAGGAGTTTCTACTAAATAAAGAGATACAGGATAACTACATCACAAACTTGGTTGATAACTTGAAGGTTCTTTCCCAAGAGGTCAATCATCAAATAAGTTGATATAGATGTGACAATTTTGACCCAATGGATTAAATGGACCCGAGTGTCAAAATGACACCTAGTTAAAAACTAAGTTAAACGTATTTTTTTTTAAAAAATGAAATGAAATCCTAGAAAACGATGTATTAAATAATCAGTTTTTCAAAAAAATTTCAATATTATGTGAAGTTTATCTTTGGATCGCCACCGTTTGACTCATTTGCTTAAATGGGCCTGAATTGCCACCTCTAAATTGATCCTTGCATTTGCAGGTATGTTTGGATTTCCATTTGGATCATATATCTACTTGGTGGTTCTTTTAGATTATATAAATAATGTATTACTTTTTAATTAATGAATAAATGTCTTCAAACAAGCTTGTTTATGTGTTTATATTATTGGGATTTATTTTATTAATAGAAATATTGTGTAATTAAGTATTAAAGTTATCTTATAGATAACTTAACTATGATTTATTTTATCAGGATTTTGTCAAAAAAAATTTGCATTATCTTTTATGGAAAATTTACTAATCTGAATAATGCAATGCAACTGAGATTTAAAATCCTAGGGGTAGGCTGAGTTTTTAAATAACAAAGAATAGTGAGATTTACGAAATTCTGAGAACTTTAAATCCTTACTAAAATCTGAGCCACACATAGAATTTTAAATGCAAATCCTAATGAATCACAGGAAGTCCGCGAACCAAGCACCCCCTAAGAGTTGTAGATGAAGAAAATCATCACGTCACCATTCTTTTGTCTTCAAGATTCCACATTAAGAAGACATATAAATACATTCTGTTGGGGTAATCAGGGTGTTTGCTATAATCAAGAACCTAGATATTCACTCGTATTGTGTATATCTCACTTTCCGTGATAAGTATTTCGACCTTATAAACAGCCTAGGGTTACACGGAATCCTATCCGGGATAATACGAAATCAAAAACACTTTTGAATTAGGCTATATTCAAAAGTCACACTTTGAGAGTTCGTGTGCTGTTCTATATTATTCACCACACTTTAAATTCAAACCAATCATATGTTATTTGTAACATATAATCCATAACCGTCCAAGTTAATGGACCTTTAATCTCGGTATTAAAGGGGTCATAATTATTGTTGAAACGGTTTAGCAATAACTAATCATAACTACTCATTAAGATAACAATTACAAGCTTAGCTTAACAGCTTTTGCCTTAGCTTAACAACACAGCCTTAGCTTAACCGCACCAGCCTTAGCTTAACAACTTTAGGTATTAGCTTAACAGCATCAGCCCTAGCTTAATAGCACAACCTTAGCTTAACAACTTTAGGCATTAGCTTAACAACGTCAGCCCCTTTGACCCCAACATGAATACAAACCCCAATTAGCTTACACAAGTTTGCACTCCGCACCTCCAATACTTGTGTGTTGCTGAATTTGAGATCCCATTAGTTTCCTAATAAAATCCAATGACATTAAAATAACATGGTGATATAATTCACCAACAATCCTTCCCTATTTTACAGTCATTCCTGATTTATCAAATAAAATAAATTTCAGAACCAAACTTATGCATAAGTGGAAACGTCACGAAGAATGAACTTCCACATTAGTATATTACGCATTCCAAATACCTGAGAATCAGGGTGTTCTAAGACTTGAACCCTTCAACTCATTTGAATACATGAAAATAACATATACATAAGTTTATTACAACTCTTAAAGTAAAACCTGACACCATTATATTATATGCCTTATGTCCCTATCCATTCATGAATGCATAAAAGCTAAGTCCCAAGCTTATTGAAGCGGCTCAAACTTCACATTCATATAGGTGATCTTTTCCTCGTGCACTTACAACTGCATTTTTTTCAAAAGAACCAACCCCCTTTGGGATGATATATAAATCACATGCTTCAATCCTCTAAGTGTGATCTTTCCACATTGAATTCAACTTCTAACATTGCATTAGAAGGGAATTGGGTGTCTCAACATCAAAGAATTAACAGGATTTTAACCTCATCCCTATACCAGACTTGTGCACTAAATCTCTAGCCAATCCTTTTGTCAAATAATCAGCTAATTGTGTTGAGACTGCACAGATACAACAGAAATCACCTCATTCATGATTAACTCACGAATCATACTGTGTCTAACACCTAAGTGTCTAGACTTGCCATTATAAACCTGACTATATGCCTTAGCCAAAGTGGCAGCACTATCACAATGAATAGAAATGGGTGATATCGGTTTTGGCCACAATGGAATCTCATGAATCAAGTTCCTTAGCCATTCTGCTTCTTTACCGGCAGCAGATAAAGCAACAAACTCAGATTCCATAGTAGAAATTGTTAGGCAAGTTTGCTTCTTAGAAGCCTATGAAATGGCACCTCCCCCAAGCGTGAAAACCCAACCAATTGTAGAGGAATGATCCTCTATATTAGTGATCCAACTTGCATTAGAGTATCCTTCCAAAACCAAAGAAAACCCCACAAAAGATAAACAATAATCCATATTTTTTTAAGTACCTTAGCACCCGCCTTATTGCTTGCCAGTGATGAGTACTAGGATTACTAGTAAATCTACTCAACTTTCCCACTGCAAATGCAATATCAGGCCTTGTGATTGTCATGACATACATTAAGCAACCAATCACCTTTGAATATTCAAGCTGAGAATTAGCTTCACCAGTGTTAGGCATCAACTTTATACTTGGATCTAAAGGGGTAATTATTGGAGAACAATTATAGCTATTGAATTTCTTTAGCACCTTCTCAATGTAATGAGATTGAGAAATAGAAAATCCCTTGTTCTCACGAATGATCCTAATTCCAAGGATCACTTCAGCCTATGAAAGAACCTTGATGACAAGAACTCTTTAGCCAAGTCCACTTGTCTTTGGTTAGTTTCAAAGATCAACATGTCATCAACATACAAACAAATGATTACACCTTGACAAGTTTCATCAAATTTGTTGTATACAAACTTGTCTGCTTGGTTTAAACTAAAATCATTTGACAAGATTACCTCATCAAATTTTTTATGCCATTTTTTGGGAGCCTGTTTCAACCCATACAATGATTTATTGAGCTTACAAACCTTATCCTCATTACCATTGTTTCATATATACCTCCTTCTCTAAATCACCATTCAATAAAGCAGTCTTGACATCAATTTGGTGGATTACCATATTATGAATCGATGCCAAAGAAATTAGCAATCTGACAGTTGATATACGTGCTACATGAGAATATGTATCAAAGTAATCAATCCCAGGTAATTGTCTAAAACCTTGGATCACAAGTCGAGCTTTAAAACCTTTCAATGGTCCAATCAATTTTCATCTTCCTTTTGAGTAACCATTTGCAACCCAAAGGTTTACAACCAGGAGGAAGATCAGACAACACCCAAGTGTTATTTACCATGATAGAGTCCATTTCATCATGAATAGCTTCTTTCCAGAATGTGAGATTTCATGGCCTCATATTATGTCTTTGGATCATCTTCTATACTAAAAAAGTAAGAAGTTGAGATTAAATCTCATCCCTAGATCCCTCAACCAAGTAGAGTTGAAACTCAGAACCAAATGACTTGGCCTTTCTGATCCTTTTATTCCTCCTCCGTTCAGGTATCTATGTGGATCATTAATTGATTGATCCCCATCCGTGGTCCCACTTGAACTGGAAACCAAATCCTTTGGTGTAGGCATTGATGAGAACATGTTGTCATAAAATATTGCATCTCTTAATTCTATTATAGTGTGAACTGAAAGAGAATCACTAGGCTCTATGACATAGAACCTATATGCCTTAGAATGTTCAGCATATCCAACAAAGATGCAATTAACACCCTTTTCACCCAAAGTTTTCCTTTTGGGTTCAAAAAGTCTTACAACAGCCCTACAACCCCAAACTCGAATATAATTCAAGTTTGGTCTCTTTTTGAAACAAAGTTCATACGGAGTAGTCTTGTTCCGTTTATTAGGAACCCTATTTAATAAATAGCAAGTCATTAACATGGCTTCTCCCCAAAATCCGTCACTAAGACCAGAGTAGGATCACATGGAATTAGCCATTTCCTTTAACACTCTATTTCTCCTCTCAGACACCCCGTTTTGTTGTAGAGTGTTACGAGCAATGACTTCATGGATAATTCAAATCGAGTTAAAATATGATGGATCAAAGTATTCATCACCTCTGTCAGTACGAAGTTTTTTTGTTAACATGCCAATTTGTAAATTAACTTCAGCTTTATAATTTTTGAATTTTCCCAATGCTTCATTGTTAGCATGCAGCAAATAAACATAATAGATTCTCGATGCATCATCAATAAATGTGACAACATACTTTTTATTTCCAAGTGATGATGTTGAGTGAAAATCACAAAGATCACTGTGAATTAAATTAAGAACAACAGAAGTTCTTTCAATATTTTGAAAAAGTTGTCTAGTAATCTTTGTCAACATACAAGTCTTACACTTTTCAGAATTAGCATCAACCGCGAGAATTAATCCATCCTTGGACATTTCATGCATTCTTTTATAATATACATGTCCAAGTCTAGTATGTCATAGAGATGAATTATTAACTTTTGAATTAATTAAAAAGGCAGATACATCAATAATATTACCAGCAAAATTATTAGTCACATTTAATCTAAACATGCCATTAGTCAAATAACCAAAACCAACAAAAGTACCATGCTTATACAAAATGAATTTATCAGATTCATAAAATTGTTTATAACCAAATTTATTCAAAATACTACCAGAAGCTAAGTTCTTCCTAATGCTAGGAACATGTAGTACCTTATTGAGAGAAACAAGTTTTCAAGAACTAAAAACTAAATCAACACTTTCTCTTCTAAGAATTGTAGAAGTTGACTTGTTGCCCATGTGTAGGATAGATCCATCTTCAACCAGTTCATATGTCTTGAACCAACGAGGATCTTTACAAATATGACTTGTAGCACCCGAGTCAATCCACCAGGTCAAGTCATCATCCTGAACATAATATGCCTAAGAAATTAGTGGTATATAATTTTGAACCGAATTAAAACCTTGAACTAAAATCTGACATTGGTTTGAGCTTTGGTCCTTAGACCTTTTTGTCGTACCACTTACACCAGCACCATTCTTTTTAGATACATCAACCAGGCAGTCCCTTTTCCAGTGACCAACCAAATCACATATCCAACAAGTCTTAATAGAACTTTTGTTGGAAACATTGGTGTTATCATTCACCTTCCTTTTATTTTTATTTTTGGAAGCCTGGAGGTTTTGATTGTTTCGTTTCTCTTCCACCATGTTGACAGAAGGTGTTCCAGGAGTTGTCACCATGACAACCTTGGCTTTATCAACATCATTTTCTTGCGCACGAAGAGAATCTTCAATACGCAAATGACGGCCAAGTTGTACCAGAGACAATTCCTCCTTCTTGTGTTTCAACATGTGTTTAAAATCCTTCCACAAGGATGGAAATTTATCAATGATACTAGATGCCGAGATAGACTCATGCATTTTCATATCATGTTGAGTAATTTGCCAAAGGATTCTCAGCAGTTCATTGTACTACTCCATTACTTGTCTAGAATCGACCATTTTGTAATTTATAAAATTACTCACCAAGAACTTTTACTAGAAGCATCCTCAGTCATGTACTTGGATTCAAGATACAGTTCCTTAGTGGACTCAACCTTTTGGTAAATATCCAAGAAAGAATCAATCATACCAATAAGAATGTGACCACGACAGGCGTAGTCATCATTCTCCCATTTGTTTCCGCGTCTAGTAGCCTCCAATGTCTCATCTTCCACAACCTCTGCCATGGGGGTGCTTAGAACATATACCACTTTTAAAGCGGTAAGCAGAAAATACATCTTTTTTGCCATCTTCTAAAATCCACACCTTCATACTTCTTATGCTTCACAAACTTCATCATATCACGAATACTATCAATACCAGACATGATTATAGCAACTGAAAATACTTATCACGTCTGTTGGGGATATCAGGGTGTTTACTATAATCAAGAACCTAGATATTCACTCATATCGTGTATATCTCACTTTCCGTGATAAGTATTTCGACCCTATAAACAACCTAGGTTTACACAAAATCCTATCCGTAATAATACGAGATCAAGAACACTTTTGAATTAGGCTATATTCAAAAGTCACACTTTGAAGTTCGTGTGTTTGTTCTATATTATTCACCACACTTTAAATTCAAACCAATCATATGTTATTTGTAACATATAATCCATAACCATCCAAGTTAATAAACCATTAATCCATAATCGTCCAAGTTAATGGACCATTAATCTCGGTATTAAAGGGGCCATAGTTATTGCTGAAACGTTTTAGCAATAACTAATCATAACTACTCATTAAGATAGCAGTTACAAGCTTAGCTTAACAGCTTTGGCCTTAGCTTAACTGCACCAGCCTTGGCTTAACAGCTACAGCCTTAGCTTAACTGCACCAGCCTTTGCTTAACAGCTTTAGACATTAGCTTAACAACATCAATCTTAGCTTAACAACATAGCCTTAGCTTAACAACACAACTTTAGGCATTGGTTTAACAGCTATATCCTTAGCTTAACAACTTTATCCCCTTTGACCCCAGCATGAATACAGACCCTAAATAGCTTATACAAGTGTGAACTCCACACCTCCAATACTTATTTGTTGCTGAATTTGAGATCTCATTGGTTTTCTAGATAAAATCCAATGACACTAAAATAACATTGTGATACAAATCACCAACACATTCAAATATAATTTATTTAATGTTATCTTATTGATTTAGCAACATGGTTCGTCATTTGGATTTTTTATGTAATTCTAAGTAGTATATTGAAACCATTATGAATATGTAGACTATGTTGTCATTGCCAATTACAAATTTTTAGTAAAATTCAATTTCTTGTCATGTAACCTTGCGCCGAAAATTTTGACAAAAACATTTTGTAATAAATATTATGAATATGTAGATTATGTTGTCATTGTCATATATATGTATGTATGTATATATGCACCATACGAACATACATACATACATACAAAAACACACACACACATATGTATGTATAAATATGTATGCATGCATGTATACACATACGAACATACATACATACAAATAGGGGGAAGATCAGATATATCTTTACTCCTTTATAATGTATTTATTTACATGGTCCTAAAGATAATTTACATTGCATAATGTACAACTAGCTAAAGCATATTCTTAATTTTAAAAAGTACAAACATTTCCTTCACAATGTACAATTGCTTAATGCTATGGAAGTATTTGAAATCTTGAAAATCGTCATGTTGATGCTTTATTGGTTCTCTTTTCATGGTTGATTGGGCCTTGGGATAATAAACAACCTCTTCCTCTTCTCATGCGCATACACTTTCGCCATGCATATTTTAAGACGGTGCTTTTTTTTTATTCACATAAATTCTTAAAACCGATTGATGCATAATGATTTCTTGGCCTGTCATACTTATTTCTCGTCCGTCGCCGATGGTTTCTCTACCAAGTGTCATAGGTGATTCCTATCCAAACTATCATTGGTGTTTGTTGGTGGTGTTTTCCTTTTGCTGTTGGCTGAACATAATCAACAGGTACGACTATGTTTTTTTTGTGTCTGCATCGAGTTTTGTTTGTTTTTTTCAGGGGGACTTTGTCATTTAATTATAAGCGTATGACACGATATATTTGATGTCTATTTTTGCAGTCAAAGTTCGAATTTGGTTTATATATTAGACATATTTTCGGGTGTTAAAGACTCCAGAAATTCCTTAATCAAGTGAGCTCCCAAGAGGTCCAGAAGATCCTTCATAATTTCATGCAGCTTGTGTCGGAACTGAAGAATAAGTACAGTTCCAAAGATTTTGTCATCATCTTGAAAGGAATGGTATAATGACAATATGTTTTTATTATGATTTTTCTCTCTGGAATAAACTTTTCACTTTCTATGTTTATGAAGTTTTTCTGTGCATTTGTGGTATGTTGTACTTATAAGATCTGATGGTTATTTTTGTGGCATTCAAATACCTTGATCTCCGAATCCCTTTTTTTTACTTTAATTGTCTTTTTAATAATATAATTGGAGATTATAGCATCTTGATAACATAATGTTGTATAATGCAGAATTGTGACTTACTGCACCCCTTGGCTTCTGGCCAAATGTAAATGCTTCAGCAACCTTTTTACCTTTTATTGAAACTACAACTACATGGATTTTATTCACAACAATCCTAGTACCTTTTTTATTAAGTTTTATTATTTAAGCCTGGTTTATGAACTAATTAAAGGGTTAATTAATATCTTGCCAACTTTGCTGGTGGATATGATGATGTCTATTAGATCGTGGAAGAATGGCAAAGGGAAACGTCCAAGAAAGGATGGAAGCAGGTTATAAAGGAGTACTGGTTTTGGATTTAAGACATCAATGGAATAAGTGTTGTTCTTAGATTTGATCTTTTTTCTATCTAAATCCAAACTTAAACTTGGTTAATAATATATCATAAGTTTTAGATATTAAATAGTTCCTAACATTTGATTAATATATCATTAAATTTAAAATGTTAGATTGGTTGCATTGTCATCTTATTTTTCATATTGTAAACTTTTATTATAAGTTTATTTTAAAAAAATTGTCTTACATTCTGCTTTCGTAAAATGCAGATATTACTGTCCTTGCTATGATCAGGGGCGGATGTAGTGTGCTATGATAGATGTCACTCGACACCGATAAATTTTTAAAATACGGAGTTATGTATGTATCAAAAATTCGAGTGACACCTAGGATTTTTTTTTACTGACACCTACGAAAAATTTATAAAAGTATAATACACAAATCTAATTTATATTTGTTGATTCTGTTACCCAAACTTATTAAAATATTACTGAGTTTTATTATAAAAACTTAAAAGAAAAACAAAAGTCCAATAGAAATAAAAATGTATAAGAGATAAGATTCAAGACCCAACAAAAAAAGATTATAAAAAACCCGAAAAAAATTAGCCCAAAGCTTGTTGAAGACACCGGTCCATTTGGTTGAAGAACCTGTAATCGGTATCATCGCTTCTCATCGGTTAGGGAGGTGCTTAAATAAGTTGAAAACCCCTAAACGTGAGATAGTATTGTACTATGTAGTTTTGTAATTATAAAAATATTGTTATTTGTTAATTTTGTGTTGGAAACCCGTTTTTTGACCCGATCCATCTTAGAAAATATTTTAAAAATCTAACTACTAAATTTACTCTAAGAAAGTGACACCGATAACAAAAAATTCTGGATCCGCCCCTGGCTATGATCATTGATGCCAAATGACGACAAATGTGAGAAATCAAATAAAATGTATCATGTAATATATAATATGTGCTTGGTTAAAAAAACTTCAAGGACTTAAAACATGTGTGTTGACATTGGTTCCAATTGAGATTAAGAAAATTGTTTTTTGCAATTGCCACCCAAGTATATGGTAGTACGTAGAAAAGGAAGCTGACGTGGTCTCAATCTCCTCCCATTAATTGTATTCACATACAAATAAAATTTACTTTTGAAACCATCTTTGTTATGTCTTTAAGAAAAATGATAGTGCTACTAAACAAATATATGTTGTTAAATAAAACTTTTTGTCGCCGCCACTTTACGCGGGTACACTACTAGTGTCTATATATATATATATATATATATATATATATATATATATATATATATATATATATAGATTCAGGTTCAAAAAGGTACTTCTCGAAATCAAGTGCACCCGAAGGTACCAACCTTAAAAAACTTTTTTTAAAATTTTTTTCTCACAACTATGTTTAATTTAATGTTATACGCATGATATATACATTTCACATACATTCACACTTTCTGTGTCCATAAAACTTATGTGAATGCTCAATGCATATTTATGTGAATGGTCTAACATGTGAATGGTCATTTCACACCATGTGAATGGTGTGAATGACCATTCACATGATCTTTTTTTACCATTCACAAGATTTATGATGTTGCTTTTTTTGAAAAAAAGTCTTATAATGTTGTCTTATACATGTCTATTCAAAAAAAATATATGTGAATGATCATTCACATTAGGGTACGCTGGGTACGCTGGAATCTCATAGGTACGCTGATGAACCTGATTCTATATATATATATATATATATATATATATATATATATATATATATATATATATATATATATATATATATATATATAGGGTCGAGATCCATGGAAAACTATATTAGACTGGAAAACTGGAAAACCATATCAAATGCACATGTTCATTATGATAAAATGTTAAATTTCATGTAAAATTATAATATACATATGTTCAAAATTGCATTATGATTAACTAATTCATATCAGCTACATGTTCGTTAAGACAAAATGTTTAATTTCATGCAAAAATGCGTAATATACACATGTTCATGCATATTGCACATTTGAACATGTGCATATTGTTATTTTGCATGAAATGGAACATTTTATCCTAATGAACATGTAAATTATGTGAACTAGTCAATAATAATGCACATTTGAACGTATGTATATTGTAGTTGTGCATTAAATTTAACATTTTACCGTACTGAACATGTGCATTTAATATGGTTTTCCAGTTTTCCAGTCAAAGATGGCTTTCCATAGATCTTGAACCTATATATATATATATATATATATATATATATATATATATATATATATATATATATATATATATATATATATATATATATATATATATATATATGGTTGAGATCCATGGAGTATTACATTAGACTGGAGTACTGTAAAACAATATTAAATATACATGTTTATTACGATAAAATGTAAAATTATAATGTACACATGTTCAAAATTGCATTATAATTGACTATTTCATATCATTTACATGTTCATTAAAATAAAATGTTTAATTTCATGCAAAAGTGTGCAATATACACATGTTCATGCATATTGCACTTTTGAACATGTGCATGTTGTTATTTTGCATGAAATCGAACATTTTATCATAATGAACATGTAAATCATGTGAACTAGTCAATAATATTGCACATATGAACATATGTATATTGTAGTTGTGCATTAAATTTAACATTTTATCGCAACTAACATTTACATTTAATATGGTATTCCAGTACTCCAATCAAAAATGGTACTTCATAGATCTTAAACACACACACACACATATAATATATATATATATATATATATATATATATATATATATATATATATATATATATATATATGTGTGTGTGTGTGTGTGTGTGTGTGTGTGTGTGTGTGTGTGTGTTCAGAAGCTGTGGCAATGACTTGTTACACACAAAACTTTCCATATTGCATAAGCGCTTGAACAAAACTCCCTATGAACTTATAAATGACAGAGCGCCTCTAATCAAATATTTTTCATGTCTTTGGTTGCAGGTACTTTATTCTAGACAAAAGGGGAGAGAAAGGCAAATTCGATGACCGCTCACACAAAGGAATATTTCTTAGATACTCTGCATAATCTAAGGCTTTCAGGATCTACAACCACGTAACCCAAACGATTCAAGAAAGCATAGATGTTCACTTTGATGAATTCCACGACTCAGATTTGGAGAAACTCACTTCCTCCACTCGCTCCATTCCACTGAACCCAATTGATTCGATGTCATCAAGCTTACACGACACATCAATTGAACTACTAACGTTCTTTGATGATTTTTATCGAACGCCTCCACCAATTGACTTAATACCCGAGAATGACTCAAGTGACTTAATACTCAGGGGTTGAGTCATCAACTCCATAAAAAACACAAGTGATATCACCATACCAACATCTGGTCAATCACTTGCGAATGCCTCAATAAAATAACACTTACCGATAAATTCCTCGAACCAACCAATGTTGATGACTCAACCCCTCCAAATCCAATCCAAGACTCCAATCCCCACCTTCAGTGGAGCAAGTGATGGAATGGACAAGGGCACACCCCTTAACTCAAGTGACTGGTGACCAAGATGCACCCGTTCAAACTCGGCGGGCCACACTAAATAAGTGTCTCTACTCTGGATTTTTGAGTCAAGTGAAACCAAAATCCGTGAAAGAAGCCCTGTTAGACTCTGATTGGATATTCGCCATGCAAGAAGAGCTGAATCAATTCGAAAGATTGAAGGTGTGGTGACTAGTTCAACGTACCATTGATAGAACTGTGATAGGTACAAAGTGGATTTTCAAGAATAAGTGAGACGAGAATTGGATAATAGATAGGAATAGGCTAGTTGCTAAAGGATACAGACAAGAAGAAGTCATCGACTATGATGAGACCTTTGCCCCGGTTGCCCGTTTGGAAACAATTCGACTATTCCTCGGACATGCTGCTCATAAAGATTTCACTGTTGTAACATCCCAAAAATTTATTATTGTAATTTGGGGATATTTAGTTTAAATTTCGTAAATTATATAAGTAAGTTGGATTATTAATGAAAATATGTTTGGAAAATTTAAAAGTTGGTTGTTATGATAAGAAATTAAGAAATATTAGAATTTCAAAATACTAATATATGTGCTAGTGGTTATAAAATTTAGGATTGAAATTTTATTTAATGAAATCGGATAAGTGGAGGGACCACTTATATAAATAGTCGTAAATGAAGAGTTAAAAGACCTTGTGTCTTTCATTTGCTCATTTCATTTCTCCATTTACAAATACACACACACACACACACAAATACTCTTAAAACTCTGCTGGAATTCGAAATCATTGGAGAAAATTCGTGGATTTAGAGCTGAAATAATGAGATTCAAGTTAAAATCAAGGTAAGAAAAGTTATTCTAATTGAGTGTTCTTGAAAGAACTTGAAAAGATGAAAAATCGGATTTTAAATATGATGAAATGTGGTTGCATATTTGTTATTATAGTTGGGAATCATCTATTAAAGATCACTGAAGCATTAGAAACAAGAATCAACCTCTAAATCGTCCTAAAAGGTGAGAAATCTGAGATGTTTGTAACTTTTTATGTTCTTGAGAAAAAAAAATCTCTATTTTGGTTAAATCTGGACGAAATAACATGTTATGGATGGGGAAAATGATATAGAAACACCCCAATAATGCTAATATAACATTATAATAGATTGCATGTGGCTAGAAATCGATTTTTGGAAATTTTTACTCAAAACCTGTAGCTGCGACCGGCGCCTCTGTAGGTCGACTCGGCGAGTCAAAGGGCCGAGTCGCCAAGAACAACAAGAAGAAATCTGAAAATTTCTAAGTGTTAGATCCGAACTCGGATAGGACCCGAATTCGAATGGGACCCGACTTCGGTTTGGATCCGAAACTCGGATCGACCCAAAACTCGAATGTGTCAAATCTCGGGTCAAGGTATTTTCTGGTAGCATCTCGGGTACAATCAAAATCCGACCGAGATCCGAATTTCGGATTGCGACTCGACGAGTCGGTCCCGGTTGATGCGAACTTCGGTTCTGGTTTTAGGGACCCGAATTTCTTGTTTAATAAACAAACTTTTGGGATATCTTTGGTGTTATATTAAGGTATATATTGATGGTATTTTCCTATGGAAATGTAACAGGTCCCTTGTGGTGTTGTTTAACACACAGTGGGATACTTTGTGAATCCGGTTGAAAGCCCGAAGAGAAATAATAAATTTGAAGTTGACTTAACGCACCCACTGTGAGTACTTATGATTTCACATGTCTACATTTGTTTTATGTTTGCTGTTGCCTTCTGAGGCATGTTGTTTCATTTCGTTTGGCACTCTACTAACTTGTGTATATGTTGATGCACATTGTTGTTTGTTGCATGTCCATTTCTTTGTTGTGCATCTTTTGATGGACCTGCGGGTCGCATCTGTATGACCTCGGAGTGAGGTCCCAAAAAGCATCGTAACATCCCGGATGATATTTCACCTCAGAATGTTGGTTTATGCCGATCGTTGTCTCGAAGGAGCTCGGCTCAGTTCCGTACTTTGTGTACGAAAAAAGTATATGGCATGTGTCGTCGGTGTTACTCTTGGGAGGCTGCATAAAGACTTGTAGAATGTGTAAATCTTCGTACTCACTAAGCTTTGCTTACCCCTTAGTTGTTGATTTTTTTTCAGAAACGTGTAAATCCGCTGTTGGACCTCTTAGCTAGGTCATTATTTGAAGTATTTGAGGAGCTCTACTACTCAATCGGTAATCGATATGTGGGGACATCATTGTACGATTTGGAATGGTTGTAATACATATTGAGTATGTAGAAACTAGATTGGAACCTTGTAGCACCATAGGGTGTTAGACTTTTATTTCATATTTATGTATTTTCAGTTCTCCTGTAATTTACTAAGTATATTCAGATCATTAATGTATTGTGTGTTGTGAATAGTCCTGGGTGATGTAATTGTGGTTATTGTGGCAAGGGTGTCACAGCGAATGGTATCGGAGCAGTAGTTTGAGATTCAAGTGTCCGGGAGGTCTTGGTCTCAAACATATGCGATGACATATTAGTGATTATAAGTGATGATCTGAACTAAGATAGGATGTGATCTAGCAATTATAGGAAAAATTGACTTTTATACGAGACAATATGAGTTGTACTTAAATATGTGATGTGATCACTAAATGATTTATATGTTTAATTTTCAGAATATGTCTGGAGGAGGAATGACACCACAAGAGACCAGGGAAATGATGCTATCAATGATGACAGAACAAAACAGAATGATTCAGGATCAATTTCGGACTTGAGATGAGGCCAAAGCTAAAAGAAGGGAAGACAAAAGAAAAGAAAAGAAGGAACATGAAGGAATATCTATTGTGGATGATATATGTTTCGGAAATAAAGCGGAACATAAAGGTAAGGGCAAGGAAAAGATTGAGTATGTAACCAAAATTGATGGGAATTATTTGAACCGCGTAATTAGATCATTCAAGGACTTGCAACCACCAACATTTTCTGGATCTTTGAGAATTAAGAAATCAAAAAGATGGATTACAATTATGGAACGGATCTTTACGGAGATAAATTGCAATGATGAGTATAAGGTATATTTGGCTAAAGATCAATTGATTGGACAAGCCAAGAAATGGTGGAATTATTGGGAAAGAGAGTTGGGACTAGAATTGATTACTTCATTTAGTTGGGAACAATTCAAGTTGTTGTTTTGTCGGCAATATGGTGAGCCTGATATTATACCTCATGTTGATCATGAAGAAAGAGTTATCAAGAGGGTCAAAAAGTACGGAGGATATGAACATAATGGACCATATTCAATATCAAGGACAAATAGACGTAATTGATGTAAAAGATGTGGTGAAAGACACGGTGGAAAGTATAATCTTTCTAAAATACGTTGTCGATGTTGCCACCAATTGGGACATGAGGATAATGAATGTCCAAGAAAGGCCGGTGCTTGCTATAAATGTGGAAAAGTGGGTCATTTCAGCAGAATTTGCAGACTGCCACCAAAGAATTAACTTGTTCTACTTCCACATGATGAAATTAAGAATGAAAGTTCAACAAAGAAGATGAGATCTCAGAATCTACTGTTATGACTTTTGAACCTTAATTTGTGGAACTAGAAAAGTACTTTAAAGTTTCTATATGTAATATTTTATTGAAGTTCTATGATTTTGAAGTTAACATGAATTTGAGTAATATGAAATTTTATTACTAAACTAAGTATAATTATGTTTGTGAATAAGAATACTCGAGTATATAAATAAGCATTAGATGAATAGCCAAGGTGGATTTTGAAGCATTGAATTGGAAAAGATACTATAGATATCTTGATAATTATGAATGATTATAGAAGTGGTATTAAAGTTTGAGTCTGACCATGATAGATTAAAGACTTGGAATTAATGGTATTAATATCATATATGATACGTTTGAAGGATTGATAGCAATTGGTCTTGGTTATCATAAAGCAAGTAGTATTAGATCTTAGTAAGAGAAACCGCATGGTACATTATGTTGATATTTTAACCTAAAAGGTTGTAGTTAAGAGCAACAGGATACGATCTGCCGTGAGAATTATGATATAATCGGATTTGAAAAGATTGTTTCAATATTGGTATGTATAAATATTATATAAGGAAAACAAATCAAAGAATTATTGGGAAAACATACGGGGGTATGATAATACATGGAAGATACATGTTAATTTTAAAGGAGAATTTGAAATATACAATGCGAGGTATGAAGTAAGAAATATATGTGAAGTATAATCAATCGGGAGAGGAGCATAACAATTCGTGAGGATAATATACTTAACAATATGATACTGGGAACAAACTTAAAAAGTTTAAAGGAATTTTGGGCACTGATGGATTATATTTATAAAGCAAAGAAAAGTTTTATATAGCGATCAAGAATCTAAGGATGACCCGGAGGTGGTCACGAGTTCTGTTTGATTCCAGTGTCAAACTGATCATTTGTATCTATTGCTTTTATCAACAACTGTTGATGCCTTGGTCTAAGTTGTTTGTTGTGATTGATGTTGAAACTGCTAGTAACACATTAGTTAAAGTAGATCAAGTATATCGTAATTGTACTCTAGTGATTGAAGATGTAGTCTTCAATCTTGACTTGATTCCAATAAAGTTTGTCAAATTTGATGTAATAGTTGGAATGGACTGGTTGATCGAGAATGAGACCCATGTAGTTGCAATAAAGGAATAATAAAGATAATACACAAGAGGGCGAGAGATTCGTATATACTGGGATAGGAGAAGCGGGGATCTGTGTTTATTAGTGATTGCAAATGCTCGAAAGCTAGTTGCAAAGGGTTGTGATACTTACTTGGCATATGCTGCTGGTGCCAAGGCTGAAAAGAAGACTGTGGCTGATGTGCCCGTTGTTTTTGAATTCCCGGATGTGTTTCCGGAAGACTTGTCTGGTGTGCCACCTGAAAGATAAGTAGAATTCTGTATTGATTTGATCCTTGAAGCTGTCCCGATAGCTCGTTCTCCTTATCGCCTTACTCCTACCGAAATGCAAGAGATAATGAAACAACTTCAAGAGTTGTCGGATAATAAGAATGTTTGTGAAAAAGAAAGACGACACAATGAGAATGTGCATCGATTACCATGAGCTGAACAAAATAACTATAAAGAATAAGTATCTGCTGCAGAGAATTGATGATTTGTTTGATCAGCTGCATGGGGTTAGCTATTTTTCAAGAATTGATTTACGTTCGGGCTGTCACCAGTTGAAAGTCCGAAAGGAACACGTATCGAAAACAGCTTTCAGGACTCGTTATGGGCATTACGAGTTTCTGGATATGCCATTTTGGATAACCAACGTCCCAGCTATTTTATTTGACATTATAAATAGGGATTTGTAGACTAATGTTGGATGAATCGGTAATTGTAGTTATCGATGATATCCTGGTATAAGTCTGAAACTGAATATGCTAAATTCTTAAAGGGTGAGTTTTGGTCACAACAGATTAAATTTTTGGAGTATGTGATTTCTGGAGATAGGATTTCGGTGGATTCCGCTAAAGTGGAAGCGATTAAGAATTGGGAGCTGCCTCACACTGCTACAGAATTAAGAAGTTTTCTAGGATTGGCAGATTGTAGACAACTTGATTAAATTGGTATATTTTATACCAACTCGAGAAAGTTATTGCTAGAAAGACTTGCACAAATTTGCATGAGTAAGGTTATTGCTCTTCATGGTATTCTAGAATCAATTATTTCTGATCAGAGTGGTCGTACAAGAGGGATGAGGCACGCATATGGCTACGAGTACATCTTACCGACCACCAATAGATGGTCAAAGTGGATGGACTATCCTCACATTAGAATATATGATGAAATCATGTGTCCTGAATTTAAGTACCAACTGAAAAAGATCAATTGTTTTGATGGAAATTTCGTATAACAATAGTTATCATATCACAATCAAGAAAACATCGTTTATAGATCTGTACGGGAGAAAATGTAGAACCCCTACATGTTGGAAAGAAACCAAAGGGACTCTGATTGCTGAGCTTGTGTTATTACAGAAGACATACAAGAAGATACGACTAGTGAAGCATAACATGTAAGCGGTCCAGGATCGACAGAAGTATTATTATGATACGCAACCTAAACCAATCAGCTTTGAGGTAAACGATTAGGTAAATTGGAAAGTAACACCGGTGAGGGGTCTTACTTGTTTTGTAAAAAAGGCAAGCTGGCACCGAGGTGTGTTGGCTCATCTAAAATAACAGAAAAGTTGGGAATCCGTTGTGTCTTTTGGAATTTCCTAAGGAAATGTAGAAAATGCACCTAGTATTTCATGTGGGAAACTTTAGGAAGTCCATCACAACTGGGAATGAAGGTTGGGCAGATTATACTGAATTAAAGATTAATGAGAGGTTAATATATGTTGAGAAGCCAGAATTTGTCTTGGACACTAAAAGTAAAGAAGTTAAGAAACAGAGATATTGAAATGGTGCTTATACGTTAAAAGCATCATAAAGGAGCAAACCACACTTAGGAAAACTAAGGTAGATATGTTAATGAAGTATCCTCAACTGTTCAAAACCAAGTAACTTCGAGGACGAAGTTTGAGCGTGGTGAAGCCCATGCTGTAACATCCCAAAATTTTATTATTGTAATTTGGGGATATTTAGTTTAAATTATGTAAATTATATAATTAATTTGGATTATTAATGAAAATATATTTGGAAATTTTAAAAGTTGGTTTTTATGATAAGAAATTAAGAAATATTAGATTTCGAATTACTAATTAAGAATGATGAAATATATGTGTTACTGGTGATAAAGTTTAAGATTGAAACTTTATTTAATGAAATCGGATAAGTGGAGGGACCACTTATGTAAATAGCCAAAAATGAAGAGTTAAAAGACCTTGTGTCTTTCATTTGCTTATTTCATTTCTCCATTTACAAACACACACACACACACACACACACAAATACTCTTAAAACTCTGCTGAAATTCGAAATCATTAGAGAAAATTCATGGATTTAGAGCTGAAATAACGAGATTCAAGTTAAAATCAAGGTAAGAAAAGTTATTCTAGTTGAGTGTTCTTGAAAGAACTTGGAAAAGATGAAAAATCAGATTTTAAATCTACTGAAATGTGGTTGCATGTTTGTTATTATAGTTGGGAATCATCAATTGAAGATCACTGAAGCATTGGAAACAAGAATCAACCTCTAAATCGTCCTAAAAGGTGAGAAATCTGAGATGTTTGTAACTTTTTGTGTTCTCGAGAAAAAATCTCTATTTTGGTTAAATCTGGACAAAATAACATGCTATGGATGGGGAAAATGATATAGAAACACCCCAATAATGTTAATATAACATTATAATAGATTGCATGTGGCTAGAAATCGATTTTTGGAAATTTTTACTCAAAACCCGTAGCTACGACCTACTCCTCTGTAGGTCGACTCGGCAAGTCAAAGGGCCAACTCTGCGAGTCGCCAAGAACAACAAGAATAAATCAGAAAATTTCTAAGTGTTGGATCCGAACTCGGATAGGACTCGAATTCGGATGGGACCTGACTTCGGTTTGGACCCAAAACTCGAATGGGTCAAATCTCGGGTCAAGGTTATTTTCTGGTAGCATCTCGGGTACAATAGAAATCCGGCCGAGATCCGAATTTCGGATTGCGACTCGGCGAGTCGATCTGGGTGACTCGGCAAGTCGGTCCCGGTTGATGCGAACTTCGGTTCTGGTTTTAGGGACCTGAATTTTTTGTTTAATAAACAAACTTTTGGGATATCTTTGGTGTTATATTAAGGTATATATTGATGGTATTTTCCTATTGAAATGTAACAGGTCTCTTGTGGTGTTGTTTAACACACAGTGGGGTACCTTGTGAATCCGGTTGAAAGCCCGAAGAGAAATAATAAATTTGAAGTTAATGTAATGCACGCACTGTGAGTACTTATGATTTCACATGTCTACATTTGTTTTATGTTTTCTGTTTCTTTCTGAGGCATGTTGTTTCATTTCGTTTGGAACTCTACTAACTTGTTTATATGTTGATGCACATTGTTGCTTGTTGCATGTCCGTTTCTTTGTTGTGCATCTATTGATTGCGGGTCACATATGTTAATATGGTGTTACCAAGGCTATATGACCTCGGAGTGAGGTCCCGAAAAGCATCGTAACATCCCGGATGATATTTCGCCTCAGAATGTTAGTTTATGTCGAGCGTTGTCTCGAAGGAGCTGCGGCTCAGTTCCGTACTTTGTGTACGAAGAAAGTATACAACATGTGTCGTCGGCGTTACTCTTGGGAGGCTGCATATAGACTTGTAGAATGTGTAAATCTTTGTACTCACTAATCTTTGCTTACCCCTTAGTTGTTGATATTTTTCAGGAACGTGTAAGTCCGCTGCTGGACCTCTTAGCTAGGTCATTATTTGAAGTATTTGAGGAGCTCTACTACTCAATCGGTAATCGATTTGTGGGGACATCATTGTACGATTTGGAATGGTTGTAATACATATTGAATATGTAGTAACTAGACTGGAACCTTGTAGCACCATAGGGTGTTATACTTTTCTTTCATATTTATGTATTCTCAGTTCTCCTGTAACTTACTAAGTATATTCAGATTATTAATGTATTGTGTGTTGTGAATAGTCCTGGGTAATGTAATTGTGCTTATTGTGGCAAGGGTGTCACAACTGTCTTTCTAATGGATGTCAAAAAAACATTTCTCATTAGAATACTCGAAGAGGAAGTCTTGTTGAACAACCTGATGGGTTCAAGGTTGAGGTTAAACCACATCATGTTTATGTTCTCGATAAAGCTCTTTACGGTCTTAAAGAAGATCCTCTCCCCTGGTATGACAACCTTTCTACTTTTTCTGCTTTCTGCTGGCTTCACAAAAGGTACAATCGATACAACTTTGTTCACTAGAATAAAAGGTAATGATATCATGCTTATTTAAGTTTATGTTGATGACATAATTTTCGGTTTCACAAACCATAAGTTCTGTGAGGAATTTTCATCCCTAATGTTCGAAATGAGTATGATGGGAGAGATGAACTTCTTTCTCGGACTCCAAGTAAGACAAATGTCTGACGGGATTTTCATCAATCAATCTAAGTATACCCTTGACATGCTCAAAAAGTATTAATATGACTCTTGCACTTTTATGAGAACTCCCATGTGCACTCGAACTAACTATTCACCCGATGACGAAGGTCAAGCGGTGGATGTGACGACTTATCGTGGGATGATTGGTTCCTTACTCCACCTTACGGCCAGCAGACCGGACATTATGTTTGCAACATCCTTCTGTGCACGTTTTCAAGCAAAACCCAAAAGAAATCCATTTAACTGACAACCTATTCAGATGCAGATTTTGCAGGATGTCACATGGACAGAAAAAACACATCAGGTTCGTTACAATTCTTAGGAGACAAACTAATCAGTTGGTCATCCAAGAAACAAAACTACGTTTCCATGACCACATGCGAAGATGAATATATTATCGCGGCATGTTGTTGTTTGCAAGTCCTCTGGATGCGCACCCATCTTCGAGACTGAAACTAATGCCACGCGGATTCCAATGTCCTATGACTATAGAGTTGCTATTGCTATCACCAAGAATCCGTTTCAACACTCCAGAACGAAACACATCTACATTCGGTATCACTTTATCAAAGATCACGTGGAATCTATATATATTAGTAAAAGAAAACAATTTAGGACACATGTCGCTTCCTCATCGCATTAAACTTTCATTCTCCCGCCTTTTTCCATAATTAAATATTTCATTTACTAATTCATATATTATTAATAAAAGAAAATTCTATTTTGAATACTTTCCTATTTAATTCATGAAATGCAATAAAGGAAACACATTAAAATTATAAACAATTCAATATTAATTTTAAAATTATTTTTAGTAGAAAAATTTATTTATAAGTAAATTTTTATTTAATTTTAGGGTTTATTACAAAAAAATCAACAAGTTTTCACGGTTTTGTGTTTTAGTCTCTACATGTTATTTTTTTTCAAAAAATCTTCAAGTTAAATTTTTTTCTTGGTTTTGTGAAATTTGTCTATTAGAGTCAGGTTATAATTGGTAGACTGAGTTTTTAAAGACTGAAAAATCGGGTTGTTATAGTCAAATTTCACTAAACGAAAAAAATGAACTTGAGGATTTTTTTGAAAAAAATAATATGGAGAGACAAAAACACAAAAAAAAAATGAAAACACGTTGTTTTTTTCATAATAAATCCTTAATCTTATATTAAACTTTTTAAAAACATAAATAATAAAGATATATACCCATGTTTACATGGGTAAATAAGCTAGTAAGGAACGGTTGAGCTATTTTTTGTAGCAACGGAAAATCAGCTAGCTGACATGCTTACTAAGGCATTGGATGACACTCGTCTCCAATATCTAGTTGGCAAGTTTGGTATGCTAAATCATCTGCCTACTTAGTATACGCCTCATTGCACCCAATACTTGTTTTATGTATTGTATGTTATCGGACATTTATAAACGTTTTTTTAATTTATTTTTCTTTGTTCTGATGAGTTTATCTTCGTAGGAGGAGCAACAAACAGGTAAGTCGATATATGCTTATTCTGAGGGGGAATTACTCACTTATCCAAATTTGTTCTATCCAACTTTTTGGATGTGTGCACGTTTGTAGGGGGAAACTCAAAAAAGATTTTAATTATATGTAAGATTTCCTTTTATTTAATTTATTTCTAAATCAAAAAATCCAAAAAGGATTTTAGTTTTGTCTATTTTTTATTGTTTAACTTTTTTTCCTAAATAGAAAAAAATCCAAAAAGATTTTAATTTTTGTCTTTTTTTTTGTAAAAAAAAAGGTTTCTCTCTAAATCAAAATCCAAAAGATTTTTGTTTAAGTTTTTTTGGGGCTTCGTTTTATTCTGTTTTTTTTTTCCTTGTTTTTTTGGCCCAAAACCAAGGCCCACATTAATGGCCCACACTCACAGGCCCAGACGGTTACCTATATTATAACCCCCCATCTCTTTCATCTTCGTTTTCCCAACTTCATCTTCTTCATTCCTCTCTCATAAGAAACGCTAAACCCCCATTCCCATCTCATGAAGTCAGGTCACGAATTCTCGACATTCTCACCTCAAGTAAGTGCTTTATGAGCGTTGCATAACTGATAGTTCTAACATTCATCAAGTCTCGATCGTCAAGGATTCATATAATCATCGCCTCTATGTCTTAAAGTTCTAGGGCTTACAAAACCACCATTGTTGTCCCAAGCTTTAAACTTTTAGGGCTTTAAAATATGCCATTTTCAATGTTGAGGTCCTCAGTTGTGGCCAAAAGCCTGCCTAAGTTACTGGTTTCGTTGGTTTTTAAGTATTTTGGTTGCTACGGAACTGAAAAATCACCTTCGGAATTGTAGTCTTCATGAAAACCAACGAGTTTTACACGCATCTCGAGGTGATGTGACAGGTTGCTTATCCACTAAGCAACCACTTTCAAAATATCTGAAAATTCAAAATTTTCAAGTGTCATGCTTCAGAATTCAAAATTCTTAAGCTTCGGGACTTCTAAGCTTTGTAACTCAAACTTCTGAAACCTTTGGAACTTTTGGGGTTCGCTATTTTTCAAACACTTGGGAAATTATCACATACCTTCGGAACTTTCCTAACCTTCGGGACTTTAGTGGCCTTCTAAATTTTTAAGGACCTTCGAAACTTCTAATGGCCTTCGGCAATTTTATGCCTTGGAAAGTTTTGGTGACCTTCGGAACCTTCCTGACCTTCGGAACTTTCCTGACTTCGGAACTTTTAGTTGCTTTCGAAATTATAAGTCTGGAATTTTTATGCCTTATGACATATTAAAGAGCCTTCAGTACTATACCTTGCGTTCCGCACTTTAAGGCCTTCAGAACATTACTAGCTTTCGGAAACTTTTTTGACATCGGCACTTTCCATCCTTGGAAATCTTTTCGGTTCTTGAGAAACGTCTTCGAATAAGTTTGTTTTAACATTGATCTCTCAACGATGATTATTGATTTAATAATGTATAGTTTTTTAAATATTATGTCACTTACTCTCGATGCTAACTCTTTTTAGCTTCCCTTGGGTTGATATATTTCCAACTCGGTTCATGTCCACAAGATTCTAACAAATCTGTTCACATGACTGACGAGCAACAACGGATCCTAGAAGACCGGTTACTCCCAAAACATAAGTGGTTTAAGTTTGAACGGAACAACCTACAACTTGATTTCACAAAGCTATACAACAACCACATCGTCTTTGACATACTCAATGGCCATTTTCTCAGATATGCCCTCACAAGTGAAGTTCACATCACTGAAGGGGCTATCAGAACAATCCTAAGACTTCCCAAAGCCAATTCTATACAAGGAAAGACCATATTTGAGGCCGAGGTAAACAAGTTCCAATCATCAATAACGTATTGACAATGGGAAATGATGTTGATCTCAAACATATGTCTAAATTTCTATGTCTAGTACCTACAATCTCATTGGCATCTAATATTTGATGTTCTGAATCATTGCCTAACATGTAAATCCCATGGACTGGATTCTGGAAGTCTAATAGTTCTTTAAATGTTTCACTCGTTTGTATTCAACAGACACTTCAACTATGTTGAATTTGTATTCAAGGAAATAGTTGGAGCTCTCAAGTTCAAGAAGTCCAAGTCATACATTCCACATCAAAGATTCTTCCAGCTTTGTATTGAAGGATCTGATGATATCGATGAACATCCTAAAGCAGATTGTTATCCTTGGCCTACTGTCTGTTATATAAAGATTAGGCCTGATAATCCAGAGATTGACGTCCTGCGGATTCCTCTACCACTCATTCAGTATGCCAATATGAGAAAAGAATAGTGAGAGGATATTTGAGAACACATTACTCATCCACGTTTCCGTCAGAGCCGACAGGATCCACCCAGGATGATTCCACTAGTTTCTTAAGCAGTAAGAGTGAGAGTATAGTGCTGAGGGAGTCCACGTTGAACAACCAAGTGAGAAGGTACAATCTCAGGGAGAGAATGAGAGTGCGTTTTTTGCCGTAATAAAAAAGGCTTCCACCCTGGAAGCCCGACAAACTAAAGTTGCTAGGTTTGCCAAGATTCTTAAAGGTCGACAAGAAGCAAGGTACCTAGCTGCTGCATCTAGGGAGACTGAGGGTGTTGAGGGTGGTGTATCTAGTGAGAAAAAGGTTGAGGGATCCCACACCACATCTGGTCGGGTATACCCACTGAAAAGGCTAGCCCAATACGTCGAACGCACACCCCATCCGTCCACTTTGTTCCCTCTCAACAGGGAACAGTTTCATCTTCTCATAGGGATCACACACATAATCTATCTCCACCTCACTTGGAGGTCTAATATATAGAATCATAAAGGCCACTGCCCCAGCCATTGGAACATCATTTGCCCACATCAAGTTTATAGCAGCTGCAACATCCATTCTTAGGACACGCATTACTGAATCTAGGGCTAATGCTCCAAGTCTACATCGTCTTCGTGATGTTGCCAGAACCTACGGATATGTGCCTCCTTCTCGTAGGGCATAAATGACGGAAGGAAATCCTGCCAAGACCACATCACTGCCAATTTGAGAGCAGATCATTCTTCGGTTCAGGAAACTACAGTAGAGGTAGTGCGAACGGAAAGTCTACGTGACTCCAGCAATGCTATCGGGTTTCCCATATATGTGTCCTCTGAAAGTCCTTGTGGCCTTCATGATACCAAGGTCGATGTTGAGACTGGTGAATCCTCTTCTCACGGAGAATCCACTCCCAATGTTGCACCTTTCGTAACTCATGACAGACTTGAACAGGTTGTTAACACTATCATGCAATGCTTAACTACATACTTGCATGCTAAGATTGACAACTTGGCTCAATATGTCATGGTTACAGACTCTGCAACCGTTGAACTTGTTGAAGCTGTGTGGAAACAAATTGTCAAGGAAATCAAAGATGAAATTGTCTCTCAAGTTTCTGCAAGCACCCAGCTCATGATGCAAGTAATATTCAAGTCTAGATGCCCGTCTATCGGCAATTAAACAATCCTACGGGTCTCAGGCTCAACCCCTCAAGCACAAACATGATGATTGAGATGATTCTGATAATCATGAGGGGCAGAGTAAGCGCCAAAAGATAGATTTCTCGACAGGATCAACAAAAGTTGAGGGTTCTGATACTGAAAAGATGTCTGAAACTGAGAAAGTTGGGGTTTGAGAAAAATAGAACTCAAGAAGCAAATGATGAAGTCGAAACATCACTAATTGGTAAAAAGTGGGGAAACAGTTCCATTCTTTATCGACTATCCATCTGAGGGAGAGGAAATTGTTGGTAAAGACTCGAGTGTGGAATCTGACTCTTATTCTGAAATTCGATATCCAGTTTCCTATGAAGAAATGATCGAAATGGAAGCTGAGACAGATTTCCCTGAAAAAGATATTGAGATGGGTACTGAACAATCAGACGAGCCAGAGAAAGTTGTGACCAACACTGAAATGATTAATGAATCCGAAAAGGTATAGACTGTTAGTTCAATTGAAAAAGTTAAATAAGTAGAAGAGGTTATCCCATAAAAGACAGAGATCGCTGAATCTGAATATGTAAAAGATGAAACTGTTAAAGATGCCTCTAAACAAAGAGTCACAAGTGAAGATCAATAGAATATTTCTCCAAGTATTACCTTGTCTGATGATCCTGTTGACAAATCGAAGTAAGTATCATCTGCTACCCACAATTCAAAAGAAGAGTGAACACTTTAGTTAGTTGTTAGACCTCCCGAGCTCCTCGTCAAACACATATGGTAGACAGTTTTGAGGATGATATTGATCGAATTTTGATGGAAGAGAATGAAAGGTTAGTGGGACCTTATTCTGATCTGTCCCGCATTAATGAAGGACAAATGATTGTGAAAAACAAAGTGAATCCCACAATCAAACGTCTTCTGAGTGCCTACAAGCAAAATGAGACAGAGGCAATCAAAGAAGCAACCTACTCATCTTGGATTTCTGAACAACGAAACTATCGGATATGAATTTTTAGAAGATCAGATTCCTGAGATTTTTGTGAAAGGAGAACCATATGAGATTGACATAGATATATTGATGTTATCTTATGAATTGTCAAGAGGAGCTCAAGCTGAATATACAACTAGAAAGCTGAAAAGAGATAAATGTGGGATTGTTATAGATGGTGCTCGATCAGAGCACAGAATAAGAATTATGGAAGTCAAAAGCAAGAAGATTGCAAGAGTTGACATTCTTGAGTGAATGGTTAAGCACGATGATGGCGATGTATATTGGTTTGATGAATCTACTTAGATTTTCTAGAGTTTGAAGACATCAAGTTCTTATACGATCACTAGTCAAGAAAAGAAAATCGCCACTGGGGTCGAGTTGCCTTACTGGGATGCATGTTTAGGCAGATTGTGATGATGTACTTCAAAAGCTTCCAGATTACCGCTGAGCTAAAAGCCAAAAGAGTTCTACTAAATCGTCCAAACACTTCTCTGCCTGGACTCAAGGAGTATATAACTCTGTTCTTAAGGAGCCAGTGCAAAGGATTGTTTGCCTTGGCAGAAGAAATAAAAAGAGGTTTATGAGAATGTCTGAGTTGGTTGCATACTCTGATGGAACATTGTGGCTTATACGAAAACTGATAAATGAAGAGTTGGATGAAAACTTCAGAAGACCACCTAAAAAACAAGTATCTCATGAAGTTGTTTTGCTGCTTGCTGAAGTTGTCCGTCTCGTCAATTATCGATTAATTAAATGTCTGATTATCCATAACGTTATGTTGCATGTAGATTTGATAGATCCGCTGGATATATGATCTGAAAGGGGGAGATTGTTGACATTATAATAGTTGTGATATATATCCAGGGGTCAATTTGTCTTTATTGAATAGTTAGAGTAAAGAAACTTAAATGTAATTGATCATTAGTTGTTATCTATACCTATGTAACCTTTTGACTATTTTGTATTATACGGCTTCAAGGTTTTGTGCGAATTCTCTTCTAGTAAAGGTTTCATTCGCATTCCAATCATTGTTCTATTATTGCTTTATAATTGTTCTTATTATATGATTGTTGAGTGTGAATGTGTTGATATGATTGGTAGTTATCTTAATATGTTTAACAAATCGTCTTACGATAAAGCTTTAAAAAAACAAGGAACAAGTACTTATAAGCATCAATAATTGAATCAATCAGTCCTGGGTACGAAGTATGTATATTTGCACCAATCGTCCAAAATGTCATGAAGGGTCACAATACCATGTCAACTTACGGTAAACCAACTCAAAGTATTACACAACAATGAAAGCTTAATGGACAGCATTATACGAGTAGTTAGTCATCACCCAACCAGCATAATAAATCATGTCTCGATTGTGCAAACAACATTGTACAACAGCGTGATAAGGCATTTAACAACATAGACTACCACATATTTTGCATGTATCATGTATAAATTGTTATCTCACTAAGGAATAGCATACGTACCTGGTTGTTTCATATATTTTACAAGAAAAGGAAAGAATTAAGCAGAATCTTCAACTTAATTTGGACTATTAATTCCATTGGAAGTTCTAGCTCACCACTAGTCAGATGCGGTATTAGTTAGGTTAATATGCTTTGTGACTTGCGTAATAGCTCTATCTATATATGAAAATGTAATAACAACATAGACATGACACTATTAGCACATGTAGTGCATGATTTTGTTGTAATTCAAAATATGTGTTTGACCTATCTTATGCTTATCGTTTGTTTTGATATTTATCTTGCAATTTATTATATCATGATTATAAGGCAGGATGTTACAGAATTAGAAGTTGATTTTGGGTCAAAACCATTCAGAGTTTTCGACATATGAATGGAAGAAAAGGATTTAAATGTTGATGAAAGATTTAAATTTTAGATTGGAAAAAATCTTATGTTGATGTCTCGAAAGCATATAACATGTCAATTTTGATGGAACACTTTAATGGAAGATTTAAACTTTAGATTGGATAAAATGCTCGTGTTTCGAATACTTAAATTAATACAAAATAAAAGTAAATCAATCCTATAATCTTACAATTTGACCCACTTTCCTACCGATAAATGATGATATCTAGATTAACCGGTGGGATCTGGGTAAAAACTAATAAGGTAGGGCCGAAACAACATGTAATTTTATGATTCTACAAATGAATCTTTACTAATACTAATATACACTAGTATTGATCCTACATCAATAAATCGAAATTCGAAGATGGGACGCCTTTTTAGCCAAGATGCTTCAACCATTTATTTATATAATTATAACGAAAAGTAAAAGAAATAACTCCACCCAGTCTTGAACATGCATCCATTGACATATAAGGTCACCTTTAGGGGTGTAAATGAGCCGATCTACTCGTGAGCTACCCGAGCTCGACTCGTTAAAAGCTATGAGCTCATTTAATAAACGAGTTCGAGCTTCACATATCGAGCTTGCGGGCCTAAACGAGTTTAAACGAGCCCATATATAAATATAGTGATTAATTGATAAATATATAATATATATAGATTAAATAAATATAGAATATATAATTATATAAATAGATTATAAAAAACTAATTAAAAAATTTATATATATATTATAAACGAGTCGAGCCTGAGTCGAGCTCGGGCTTGTATAATTATTCACGAGCCGAGCTCGGGCTTGTATAATTATTCACGAGCCGAGCTCGAGCTTGGATCGGCTCGTTTACACCCCTAGTGTTGGAACTTATTTTGTTGATGAAATAAATAAGTCTAGGGTACAAAATGTAAATAGCTCAAAGTTGTAAATAGAATATAAATAGTAATTTTGACTTTGTAAAAGTAGCAGATCTGACATTTTGTAATACACTTTTTGCACGGAAATCCTTGGAAGAAATTAGGGCTACAGTACACGTTCTTCACATTTCATCTCTGTAATTCTTTTGATATTAATCAAATCATTCGGTTAGTGCTTCTAATCTTGTTTTTAATTGTTTATACTTAATTGTTGATTGATAATTTAGGAATTACACCTAGTCACTTTATCTATCACCTGTTTTATGTTAAATATAAACAGGAACATTTACTGTGAGATTAATCAAATATTTGTGCAACAATATTTTCTATTTTTATCAATTTATGGAAAAGAAAAAATCAATTTCACACGATTTATGCTTAAATTTGTTATCAAAACATGCAATATCATTTTACCTTTATATCACCAATTTATGCAATGAAATTATTTTTTACAAGGTTTATTCAATGATTTTTGAATTTGTTATCAAAACATGTAACATTTAACCACGTATTTAGCCATCTATTGATTTATTGTATGCAGTGGCGTAGCCAAGAATTTAATATAGGGTGGGCCAAATTAATCGGTAAAAATTTATATATGAAAAAATAACAAAACGAAAGATGGTTTAAAATTAACATTCATCCATTCATCACTTAGAAAGTTTTAATTGCACATGCAAGGCGTTCCTTTACATCTACGAAATCACCTAAAATGGAATCAAAATTAAACGTGTTCGCAATATCTTTCTCAATGAAAAGAAGTAGACATCATATTTATTTGGTTGTTTGAGCTCCTAGAGTGGGCCAAAATACAACTACTATATATATATATATATATATATATATATATATATATATATATATATATATATATATATATATATATATGGAGTCGTGTGTGAACATGCTTAGTTGTGAACACATCACAACAGTAAAAAACACACATTTCACATAGTTTTAGTGTGTGTTTATATGATTTTTTGCAAGTATCTTGTATTATTAATTTAAACTTGATTATGAAAAAAAATTTCAAAAAAAATGATTTTAAAAGATACCTAGTACAAAACTAATGGTACACATTTGAACCCAAAGTGTGTGTTTTGTGTGTTTTTTGCAAGTTGGTGTATTTTAATAAAACTTGATTATGAAAAAACTTTTAAAAAAATTTTTAAGCGAGGTACCTCCGGTAGTACTCAAAAAGTTTTAAGTCATATATATATATATATGGTCAGGTTATATGGGGAACCTGTATGCATTGTGCAACTTGGGAACCTCCATACACTGTTAGATCTATAATTTCAATGGATCAGATTTTAGTGGCAAAAGGGTAATTAAGTTGAACTTTGTTGCACCGGTGCACAACATATCACGCGCGGAGGGGCAAAATTGGAAGAAGGTCCATTTAGCTAAAATTCACCTTCTTTCGTTACATACCGCGATTCTAGCTCTCCTTCCATAATCGGTATTTGCTTCGGATTCGCTCAAGATTTCTCCCTCCATCTTTATCCCGAAAATCGCTCATGCATACTCAAATAGATTAAGCTTTGTTCTTCAAGTACACAGATACAATGCATACGGTTCAAGGGTTTTCAAAAAAAATGGGGAAAACAAACATTCACGTGCGAACAACCGGGTTTTTTTTTCGCCGTTGCAACTTCGATTATTTTGTTAAATGGAAGTGCATTGTTGCATATTTCGTGTTCATTGAGGTGTTTAGTTCATAATCGAAGTGCGTATTTCGTATTTGGAGGTTTTTTATGCCCTAGTTAGTTTTGGGTTCAATCGGTAGGGTGTTTAGTTCATAATCGAAGTATGTGTTTACGAAGATTTGAGTTGCATCTCTTTTGAAATGCATTATGCGTCGACTTTAGGACTTAGCGGCTACAGATTGATTGTAGTTCACAAATGCATATTTGTGAAGGTTTTATAATAAGCGGGTTTTTAGCAAATTTTAGTTGGGGATGCATAATGCATGTGGTATGTGTAAGATTTCGGACCGATAATGCTTGTAATTTATGGACCGGTAATGAGTTAGTGCATAACGATGTTCATCTTTATTTGTTAATGAATATGAGGACTGATAATGTTTGTAATTTATGGACTGGTAATGAGTTAGTGCATTATATTAATGTTAAATTTGATTAAATAAACATCTGATAGAATATTCAATATTCTAGTTATAAGTAGGGGGATCTCTTGTGCAAAGCAAAGACAGGTACGTGCTAGCAAAGAAGGGAAGTGGCAAGGGATTTCAAAGAATAGAAAGTTAGTTATGCATATTTAATGTGTACGTTTTGTTGATGTTAGATTGTATATAATATATTTACATATTTTAAAAAGTAAATTACAGTATGGGGTGGTTTGGCTAAAACTCAATGTCTCATATGTTAAGAAAATCTCAATATGCATATTAAGGTAATTTCAGTATGCATATAAATTCAATTTCAATAATGTTTATGCATTGAAGATATGCATGTAAATTCAATTTCAATCGTATGTCTAGCTACAGGTGTGGAGATGAAAGCCGTATGAAGACATGCATGGATAGAAAGTCAAAACAAACGCAATCTATCCTAACTAAAACTCCACAATTTTAGCAATTACCATAATATATCCAGTTATTTGAATATAGAATATTTTAAATATCTTAATCTAAATAATTGTTTAAACTTCCAATTATGCCCATATTGCATCATTATTTAATATATTGTGCATTTTTTGTTCCCCCGGTTCACAATGCATCGTGCTACCCCATAGAACCTCAATCTATATATATATATATATATATATATATATATATATATATATATATATATATATATATATATATATATATATATATCGATGCACAAAAGAACCTCTACTGGCCCTTGGATGAAAATAATGTGTGGGTTAGATCAAATGGCAAAAGGGTAATTAAATAGAAAGTTTTATGCATCAAGTGCACATAATGAAATTCGCGAAGGGGTAAAACAGGAATTATGCAATCCTTATTTAATTATTACACTTCCAAAATTAACAAAAACAATACAAATTCAAAATACATCAAAATACATGCATATCGTTCATCTCTTCATGCATATCGTTCATCTCTTCCAAAAATATATCATGCATATCGTTCATCTCTTTCAAAATCAAAATACATCATAATACAAACATGAATCGTTCATACAAACATAAATCATGTATATCGTTCATCTCTTCCAAAATCAAAATACATCATAATACAAACATGAATCGTTCATACAAACATAAATCATGCATATCGTTCATCTCTTCCAAAATCAAGAGGGAGCTAAGAGAGAGGGAGAGAGAGAGAGAGATAGAGAGAAAGAGGGAGTGATTTTAGTAAAGAAGTTAATGGTGATTTTCATACCAAATTTAGCTATTAATTATCTTAAAAATATTTAAATTCAAAAATAATTTCCATACATTTAATATCCCCTAAATGCCCTTTGTGCACCATTGGTAGATAGTTCGATGCACAAAAGTTCTCAATGGTGCCTAGATGCACAAAAGTTCTCAATCGAACCTCAATATATATATATATATATATATATATATATATATATATATATATATATATATATATATATATATATATATATATATATATATATATATATATTTTGTTAGCAAAACATAAAGATTGCATATATCATAATTTGATTTTAATAAATAATTTAAAAATTAAATAATTAAAATGAACGTAACATTAATATTTTCTTAAAAATTATACAAACTAAATGTATAATGTTAAATCTATAAATTTTAAAATGAATTAAATAAGAATAGTAATAATATATATACGTCTAAAAGAATACTAACATAATACCAAATAATAATCTATATATTCTATTATAAGAGTAACTAGATGCCACATGGCACCTAGATAGAGCGACACTTGGCTTAACAAGGGATTGTCACGTGTACTTCACAATTTTCTATTAGTTTGTTTTTAGAATTTGTTTTTTCCAATTTATAAATACTAATAAGAGAGTAACTATACTTATTTCATGTGAAGCCGCATGTCATCATCACGAATCGACATGTGACATTTATAATTTTTAAAGATAATAAAGAAATTTAAATTATATCTATTCAAATATAATATAATCTACTTTTAAATTCAAATCAAATCAAACAAATTCTAATAATCTACTAACTTATTAATTATAGTATAATATAATAAAACTTTCAAAAAATATTTAAAAAAAATACTATTCATATATATTTAGAATTATATATAATTAATAGGTCATTTTAAATAATAATATCAATCTATATATTTTGTTTAAAAAAAATAATATTTATATCTTTACCTTTTAATTTATTATATTTTTTATATATTAAAAATATCCAACTAAATGTCACATGTCGTTAGAATAGAATGCCAATTGGCTTAACGAGGATTTGCCAAGTGTACATTACTATTTTTACTATTAGTGAATCTATATATATATATATATCCATTAAAATCTCAACAAACTACATTTAAAAGATATTTTAATAATAATACTAAATTAAAAAGTTATTATTGAACATATTAGTTATTTTTAATTTTAAATTTATATACTTTTAAGGAAAAGATAACTATTAAAATTTCCATGTAAACGTGTAATACACGGGTTAATAAACTAGTATATAATAAATGGCTACAGAAATTTTAGGGGAGGCCATGGCCCCCCTAAGTCCTTTGATAGCTATGCCCCTGATTGTATGTCGCTTGAAAAACCTACATGGACACATTTACCTGTACGAAAATCCACGTCATCACATTCAATTTCTTAATAAAGCATGGGTTGTAGTGTTGTACCAGAATTTTATCACGTGTTTCTACTTTTTTATTAATTATTACAATTATTGTTGTAGCAAATTTCGTTGAAATCTTCTTTATTTCGACTATCTCAGTGGTCCCTCGTCCTTATTTAAGAAACTGTTTCCTTGTTTTAAAAAATGTTTATTATGAAAAAAATAAATATGTTTTCATTGTTTTACGTTTTCGTCTCTCAATTTTATTTTTTTCCATAAAAATACTTAAGTTAAAATTAATTTTTTGTTTTGTGAAATTTAGCTATTAGAACCCGGTTATAATTAGTAAACCGGGTTGTTAAAGACTGAAAACCAGGTTCTAACATCCAAATTTCACTAAACCAAAATGAAAAAATTAACTTGTGGACTTTTATGGAAAAAAAAATAACATGGATGGACGAAAACACAAAAAACGTGAAAATATATTTTTTTTCGTAATAAACCATTTTAAAAACAATAAAAATTTAAAAAGTGACCATCATCAAGTAATATAATTGACCGTCTTAGCCTTTGGTCTGGCGGTAAGATGGTGGAGTTATAAGCGAGAGGTCACGGGTTCGATCCCCGTCGGAAGCAAGTTGAAATTTAGGTGAAGTAAGTAAGTCTGGTGGTAAAATGAGTAGTTTAGGAGTAGTAGTAGGATAGTTTGCCGTTCAAAAAAAAAATTTACATTAAACGATAATTAAATCCTTGCAACTAAAAATTGTTACGTTTAATGGTGATCCACCTCACAGGATGAAAATTAACGATTATCAAATAGATTTTCTCAGATCCCTATTTAAATCTCTGTAGTTTTTTAATTGGAAACGAGTAAGATTTTTAAAATAGAAAATTATAATAAAATAATAGAAACAAAACCCCTACTCAAAAGTTATAGTTTTACACCCAACCTATATTTAATGAAGGAAGATGAGGACATAGATAAGTGACTAACAACAAATCAATATATGACCGGATATATAACTGGGCGTGTGTTTCCATAAAAAGTTCAAACACATTTTCGTATTAAAAATTATTATGTTGAACAAATTGGTTAAAAAGGAAAATGCAATTACACGTATTGATAACAAGTTCAAATGTCATTACATAATTTGTGTTAAAATTAATTCTGTTGCATAATTAGTAAACAAAATAAAACGCCGTCACCTCACCGTTTCGGTTGTTCTCCCTCTCTAACCCTTCATTCATGTTACTATGTCACTGCTCGACCTTTATTGCTCTACTCTCGATTTCATATATGGCGGATGTGATGTGACTTCGAGTCCATCACTCTTCTATGCATTAAGATTTCTAATTCATCGATGAAAGTTTGTGATTCGTCCTCCATTGATGAAGATTTCAGATCCTTCTCCGTTGATTAAGGCTTCAGATCCGTTCATGAAGTTTCAAATCCATCCTCCGTCATTTGTCGTCCTTCACTGATTACGGCTTCAGATTTGTTGCAATATTCTCGATTTTAGATCTTGATGTATTCGATTAAGGTTTGTTCAGTATCAATCTTAGGGTTTGTTCAATAATTTTGCATCCATCGATTTAGGAGTTATTCATTGTTCAGATGATTTTAAGTTTGATATTTGATTGTGACTTGTGACTCAAGTTTTGAGTTTGATTTCCGCATTTCGATTGTAAAAATGTGACATTACACCATCATACATTATAATCTGGCATGTCATCAAAATACCCATATATGTCCCTCTTCGGATGAGGGGTATACTCGTCTTTTCAAAATCCATCATTTTAAACATCTCAGCATCACTTCAGTTTTTCTTTCTCTACCATTTCAATTCTAATGTTTTTAGAAATACCCATTATTTTAATCTTATTATCCCAATACTCATTAACCTAATTAATTTTGGAGAGAGAAGAGAGTGACAGAGAGCGCGCACAAGTCGGGCGGGATCAAGAGTCCAAAGAGGGGTAAACTCAGCAGGGCAGCAGTGGGAGGGGACGGCTAGCCTTCGCCCAGGTGGCAAAGCCGCTTAGCCAACGGGGAGGGTATACCCCCGGCCCTTCTAACCAATCACAGCCATCCAACATGGCAATTCCTCATCCACTAGAATCTCAACTAATTGTAGGAATGAGCTCATTTCCGGAATCGTTCCAAACCCAAAAACAAAAAAACAAAAAATGCCAACAATTGGCAACCGATAGCTGACACGAAAATAAATAGGTCCGGTTCGGTTCAGTCTGGTTCCAGTTTCCAGACTTCTACAAATAAAAATAGAAAACCAGACCAAATTCAAGAACCAGATTATAAATTAAAGGAACCTCAAAACCAGCCCGAAAATAAGTTTTCCGGTCCGGTTCAGTAAATTTGTTTTTTTCTCATTCCTACTTAATCCTCAATAAATTCAACACAAACATAACCAAATCAACCACCCCGAAAGGAAACAGCCTGCTAACTGTGCTTTCTGGAAATATCAAACGAGTCCCAACCCGTTGTCGGGTTATGTACATATCGAGGAGTAATCTAAATGCCCGATGCATGCGTACAATAATTAAAACTAACGCATGCGCAACGTCATTCTACAATTAACATTCATTTGATACGATAAATATATAAACGGTTCACAACTTAAATACTACAATGGTCTTTAAGTACCTGTCTCGCAAGATCCACGGCTCCGCTGTTTTTATAGATGAGGTGCAAATTGTAAGCGGCTTCTCTTCTAAGGTCACAGTATCCGGGCTTGCGATCACTCGCGACTTCAGGACCGTCATTAGGTAGCTTTGGTATAGGGAGATCTTTTTGATGAATGGCAAGCACCTTCTCGTAATACGTAACCGCAAGTGATACTAAACCGACATGATGGTAGGCACGTGCTAGGTTGTATAAAGCTTCCTATAATATCAAGATATTATAGTTTATCGACAAATATAGTTTCGAGCATTCAACAACTCCCTTCGTCCCAAAATAAAGGCCCGCTAGACAAAAAACACATATTTCTAGGAATTTATAATGATTACAACTTTTAATCAACCAAATGACAGTTTAATTCTAGGAATTTATTTTAGCAGTATTAAATCTATTTATTATGTTATCGCATCTTCAAATGAACAAATATGTTGTCAAACACATTTTATCCAAAGTCCAAACACCACTTAAAAGAACAAACAGACCCTTTTAGTATTCTATGTATCAACAATATTGAATAGGGTTTATATCCTTAAATAGCAACCTACTTTTTCAATCATCTCATTTAGGTCTTGTTATTTGTGTACCGATCGGCATTCTTTCAAAACCCGTCCCAATTTCATCACTTACCAATTTTCCGTGACACTTCACCACCACCTAAAACTTTTTGCGACACTTTTTAGTAACAAATTTACACTTTTAGCAACATTTTGTTTAGGATAATGACCAAATTGGGATAGTTCTTATAAGTACAATCACATAATAAGTACGGGAATAAAGAACAATGTCCTAAACGAGACAAATGAAAATGCAGGTTGCTGGTTAATGATGTAAATCCATATTCAATAAGAAACAAATAACATGCATAAATTCTAACAAATAATCCAATGAGAACAACTAAGGAGAACAAGAAATACCTGATTGTTCCCTGAAAGGCGAAGATTGTTGTAGAGAAAAGCTAAACCTTGCATGAAGCATTGATGCTTGTTATGAAGTCGTAATCCAAGCGCTAGGTTGATTAGGGCCGTTCCTAGAGAAGAAAGACGAATTTAGCAATAGTAATTCATTATAATATGAAAAAATAAAGAAATTAATCAAATGAGGCGACACGGATGGGAATGCATGCTACGAAAGATAGGGTCGAGTCTGATACATCAACCGTCTACTCAATACAGTACCAGCACAAAGATTGACCAATGCATTCTCTGGCATCAATTTATACGCTTTCAAGTAATTTCTTGCAGCTGCTTGATGCTGGCTATACATCGTCAATTGATGTCCTTTGATCAAAATTGCAGGTATACAATCTTCATGTTTCACAAGCTTCTCGAGCAAGAATTTATTATGCTTATCCAGTCTTGATCTATTAAAGAAAAAGAAAAAAGAAAGATTACAAAACGAATAAATACAGGGCCCACAATTAGGCTCTAAGCTACAGAAGTAAGAGTTAACTATCGTTTATAATTCAACATGAAGAAAAAGTGTGGTACGTGAAGGTGCAATGGGTACCATTTAAATTTGTTGTCGTGCCATTTTTTATACTGGTGTAAGTGTTTTAGTGCAGTGATTACACAGAAGTATGCAAATACAATAAAGTATGTACCTTAACATAATTTTATAGTAGCAATTCCATGCTGCAAAACTGTAAGGATTTTGGCTAATGATGTATCGAGCACAATCCCATCCATTCTTAGGAGCATCAATATTATAAGCTATCTCTGTAGGATAACAAAAACCAATAGACGACTTTCATACTACGAAAAGAAGTTTAAAAATATAAAAAGAATCATGTATGCTTGAAAATTAAAACACAAGAAACCTGTTTTGTTTAAGGGAATGATTAAAAATGCTTACCACACACAAGGAAATCAACATTTTGGGCTTATCATACACCCAGAAATTTGAAGAATAATTTTGTATTTGCACATGAATAACAAAATCCCTGAGATTTGATACTCAATAGCCTTGTTTTGTAAGAGGCCAGGAAGATGCAAATGATTTAGTTGATCTGATACTACCACCTAATTGATCTGAATATTTTCATTTAATTTCCGTTCATTTCCATGTGATGCTTGTCATGGATGGTTGTTAAGTTATAGTGAAAACTCAATTATACCAGCCATCTATTCTTGATTAATAAAAACTGTTGATTGATTAGGGCTTAAGACTAAAACTAGTGAAAGTGTTAATGTCAATTTCAATATATTTAACATTGATTTGGATGAATTCAAACTGAGGGTTAGTATCAATATCAATATATTTAACATTGATTTGGATGAATTCAAACTGAGATACACTATTTAATGTGAATTGTGTTTTGTATGAAAGTAAATCTCCAATTAAAGGACTAAAATTAGTTGAGTTTGCCTAATGCGTAACATGAGGTGAATAAGTAATGGCATTTTCTTGCAAAATCTTTAGAACTTACGTGCTCCAAGTGACCGAAGCTCCTCTTGCTTCTCGGTTGTTATAGTGTTTTGTGTCAATTTCAGACTCGAAGTGATGATTTCAAGTGCTTCCCAATATCGTTGCAGTGATACTAGTCCTCTGCATAACTACAAATGAAAGATGCACATCGGAGTAAAGATTAAACACACACACACACGCCCATTGAGAAAAGCTTTAATCAAGAACTGACAATTACTTGTACAACACATGTTCTTTTTCTTTTGTATATTAAGCAATGCATTAAGAAGTATCCAACCTCTCCTTCGCATGGGACTTGAGAAAAAAAGATAAATCATTTTTTAATACGACTGATATTACTACAACGGAACCACTAAGAAAGAAGAGGAAGCAAGAATACTCACATCTACGATGAGTGTAATATACTCCTCGTCCTTCAAGAGATTAGGCAGGGGAGGTTCTCTATATGCCTGGCATATGACGGAATTGAACAATATAATTAGACACAATTACAAAAAAGAACGACAATAAAAATGCTACGAATGTAACCAAAGTATTGGTTGGTATGTTGAGAAACGGCAAACGAAAAGTAAACACTAACCAAAATATAGCAAAAGAAGAACAAATATGAACGTGGTTTTGTCCAAAACTCATCTACATACACATGTGCATTAGCAAGTCACTTGTATTATCGGATTTGGGTTACAAGGACGATATATACAAAAGAAATTTGAGACCGGACTAGAAAACCATAACGGGTTTGGGACTTTGGGGGCCCATTCTTCAAATTACTAGCAGCGAATAGTTTCTCCAGTCACAATCAGTCTCCACTACTTACCATGGTACAGTTGCATAAAGTGAAAAACAGCATTTCCAATAGTTCAGTTTATATTTATTTAAGTTGGGAATTTGTGTGTGATCAATGAGCAGGTTATAACATCGATGTATAAAATGTGAAATTAATGGGGTAAACATTGTATATAGCAGTTTTGAACATTAAAGGGAGGTGTGAGGTGTCAACTGGGCAAACCTGAAAACATAATTAGAGAAGAATTGACCAAGTTAGGTCAGGAGAGGGGAGTGTCTTGTCCCTAAGGTATGCAAGAGATTAGAGGAAAGCTAGGAAATTGTTCTTAATTAAGAACTGAATGGTGGTTTGTGAATAAACTGAATGTATCAAGATAATCTAAAGATTTCTTGAAGAATTTAAAGGCATGTGTTGAACTTTGCGCTAGGTTTATTTCAAGTTTTATTTGATGGTGATTATGCAAATGGCAATAAAATCCGGGTTGTAAACTTCTTCTTTGGTTTTAAGAGGTGTGGCGCACCGATGCGACAAGGGTCTTGGAGCCCGAGGCGCAAGGCGAGGCGCGCATGTCATGTACTCGAGGAGCACTTTAAGAAACATTTCTAAAATGTTTGATATCATATTTCATACAAAATAACACACTAATACTACATTTAACAACTAAAAAACTATAATACTAACTTATCTCATAGAAGCAAATAACACAAATAATCATCCACATCGACCACAAGTAGCATAGTTGCGATTGTTAATAATACGAAATAGATAACACAAGTCTATGTAATCTAATATATCATAGAAATAGCACAAGTTTCTGTACTCAAACCAGTAGAGAAAGAAGCAAGCGAGGCTTAATGAGTGTGTTTAGGTTTTGGTTGGGTAAGGGTACGATGCAAAGTAGTTGGTTTAAAAGTCCATTTCCTTTTAAGGGCTGGACTAAATGTGCAGCCCCAGTGCACTTCTTGTCATCGCATCGCAGCCCGGCTAGGATGCGCAGAGCCCTGTGCCTCGGGCACGCTTTTTAAAACACAGAGTGCTTATAGATAATCATAATACCTTGTAGTTTGGTGAGTAGATGGTGACATGGTTAAAGATTTTGGTTACATATGTTGAATGTTGGTATGTATGAATCGAAGGTTGAAGTGATAAAATGGAGATTTTAATTTTGATGAATATACTGGTAATCTTGCTAGCTTAGTTGTTTATGATGTTCTAGTATAAAATGTCATTGTGTGTAAAATGGTTGAGCACAAACTTGGAACGGCTACAAGTTTGGAAATGGCAAAAAGAACACAGCTGTTGGGGGTCGGAGATCCATCAGAAATGATCGACACACTTGAATTGGGTGATAATAAACATTCATTTATGGATGGGGATGATACCAATTGAGTAATTGGGAATACCATTCACCTTTTATTGAAATAATTCAATATAATTGCTGTTATGTTGGTCTGCACTTCTAACTTGAAGTAATCTTGTTTTTAAAAGACACAAGGCACTCCGAGGCACCAAGGGTCCTTCAAGTTGAGGCACAAGGCGAAAGTGCACGCATTACAAACACAATGCATGCTATTTCTAAAAAAGAATAGTTACTTCTAAATCAGGTCTTTTACCTTCTAATAACATGTATATAAAAATACTTCAATTTCATACCAAAGTAAGAATCATTGTTCGTTATCCGCATATGACACATCACCAGACCCAAGTAAAGCGTATGATGTAGGAAAACAAAAGTAGCAATATCAAAAGCAACGAAAAAAATAAGAAAAACAAACAATGGCCCGGCTTATTTTTTTTAAGGTAAAAAGCCCAAACCTACCAGATGTCGGTGCGCCTTGAGAACATTGTTGGGCCTCAGCCTACTTGAAGCACTAAGGCTAGAGCCTAGGGTGCATTTAAAACCAAGGAAGTGATGGAGGATGAATTCTAGTACTTATGAATTAATATCTTGATATTACTTGCTTGCATAATGATCATTTACCATTTCATTTAGTAGGTTTTGTTGGTGGTCGAGTTTATTGATTAACCTACTTACTTTACCTTTTTTATGGCATAACCCATGAGTACGGAAGCTAAAGGTAAGGTCAAAGATAAGTTTAAAGTTAAGTAGCAACCTAATGAAAACTTTCAGGAAATGTTAATTGTAAATATTAGTCAGGTGGTGAAATAATTCATATTTAGTTGACTTGTAGAATTTTTGTTGTGTATATAATGAATCCAGTGACCCTAATGTAAATTATTAAATGTTCGGGGTGTTACCATTTTAACATGCTGTATACGATAGTTTAAACTACTTACAGGAGACTCATCATCTGAATTGTCACTTTGCCACTCAACTCCAGCAGCCAAAGCTGCGGTTCGTCTTTCTTCTCTTTCCATTTCTTTTTTCTGAAGTAACTTTTTCGCTCGAGCAGCTTTGTTCCTGTGGGGAATTCAAAAGACGAAAATATTCTTTAGTTAAGGAAAAAAAAAGACACGCATAGACATGCTAAAACATAAAATCTATGAAGGACATGTAGGCAAAACTTACAGATCTGAAGATGATGCGATAGGACGGAATCCTTGAAATACGTTGTCGGTTTGAGGTTCATCCAGTACTTGAACTCTTTTATATAACACACTTTTCGGTATCTTTTTCTTTGGTCTGACCTAATGAACCAATTTTTATCAAAAAAAAACGTGTTATATGCATCTTTTAAGTAAAATAAAACAATACAAACACATATAACATATTTACATGATAAATCTACGACTAAAATCACCTTTCGCTGGATGGTTTCAAGAAACAGTGTTTCACGAACCAATGGAAATATTGCCTCAACAAAGGCTTCTGTCAACCCTTTGGATTTATATATGTTAGATAGTTTTAATTTTACTTTTACTTCAGTCCACCATGGTTTCCCCTTATCAGAAGTTTCACCAACTCTTAATTCTAGAAAAGTAAAAAGTAAACAATGAGATAAGAACAAATCCAAGAATTTTATGAGTAAATATTTCATAATACAAAATGTAGTAAACCTGAATCAGGAGGAGAAAGTACGGAAATAGCGTCATCTTCTTTATTGTCATCTAAGAGAAGTGACACTAGATCCAACCTAGAATCGATGTCGTCCTTGTTTTCATGTAAGGCTGTCAAGAAAATAAAATGGAGAACAAATTTAGAAATACCAATGCTTGAATCAAATGTAAAACACCCAAAAGAACACGAATCTTATCATCTGATCACCAGAGTTACAACAATTAAAATATGGGGAGCTAAAGCGCAACAAAAACAGAAAGACATTTTCCATTTTTTGTGGATTAAATCTTAATATCCATCATTGTCTTTCACAATGTATAGCTGAAGTTTAGGTTCTAATTTGATTACAACACGTTAATTTTTGTAACAATGTTAGTTGACTTTTATCGACAACTCAATGCAGTTTTCATGCAACTAAATTGGGTTTACGTTATTGTTGACTGTGTTCTTGTACAAATATAAAAAAATATTACAGATTGTCGGGGCACCAATAGATAAATTTTGAACCATACCTTTGTAGAAGTAGTTAATTGCTTGTGTTCTTGTGCCTAGGAAGGAGTAACAACGCCCAATGTTCGAATATAGTAGGCCCTTCACACAATTTAATAGAAACGATCATGTAATTTGGAATCAACAATACAGAACTAGAATGTTTTTCGAATATGAGAGAAACCCCACCCACGCCACCTAACCTATCATGTAAGCCCCAGGCTCAGAGGGCATTACACAAGTCATGAGTCATGTATCACACCTATTCACAAATAGGTATATGCATCCCAAACAAGTTGAAGACGTCACGAGTGTAACCCAATACCTCTTTTGGAGAATCACAAGCCTCAACCGCTAAGCCATCCCTATGGACGAATTTCGATCCATTTGACCTTGGGCTGCAAACGAGTCAAGCTTTTACCGAGGAACTCGAACTCGATCTTGAATTGAATGAGTAAAGCTTTTTTCGATCTTGATCTCCAACCTGAGCCCAAAACTCGAGCTCGAATATTTTAACTAGCCGAGCTCGAGCTTTAAATGGATTGACTCGAGTTTTTATCGAGCTTTCTGGAGCCTTCTACATATATATATACACACACACATATATATATATATATGGAGTCAAGCTTTTCAAGTAATTCGAGTATCTAGCCTTATATATACATATCGAGTCGAGCTTTTATTAAGCAATTCGAGCTTTTCGAGTATCGAGCTTAGAATTTAAGGAGTTTGAGCTTGTTTTATATTTAAAAAAAGTAACTCAATAGTGGTTTAGAGACATGTTCAATCTTTTCGAGCCGAACTTGAGCCTAACTCAAGTATTTCTCGAGCCTAGATTTTAAAGCTTGTCGAGCTACCAAGCCTAGCTTGAGCCCACACTAAGATACTCGAGTCTCATCGAGCTCGCGTTTGGTTCGACTCGTTTGCAACCCTAATTTGACCTCCTTGACCCACATTTAGGTAAATAGATCAAAATGGTCACATGTAGATAAAGTGCATAACTAGATAAGTTTCTTTTGTTCATACAAAGAGAAAAGTGACATGTAATGGGGGTATACTCTAGAGGACTATTTGCAGGAGAATCCATAGAGTGATGATGTGATATTTTACCTGCTAGTATGCAGAAAGAACAGGTAAAAAATACGGAATTACGTGTTAAATAGGGTTATCAGTTATGTACTTACTTTGTTGCCACCGTCATTCCCTTCTAACATCAGGTAGTACTTCAAAGCAGGTCCATAGCGCTTAAGATTCATTAATGAGTTTGCAACTTCAATAATTAAGTGAAAATAATCATTTACATTGTCGTGTCTTAACACTCTAAACAAAGCCTACACATCATTTGACAATTAAAAAACACGTAAGGTATATGAAAATTTCAGCTTATGCTTAATAGAAAAAATCATATAAGCATAAACAAACCTCTGCTTTTTCCATGCTTCCAAGATGAACATGGCATATTCCTGCTTGAATTAACAACTCAACGGGTAAGTCTTTACCAGCAGAATACGTTTGTTGTACATACTCAATATGGTGCAGAGCTTTTTCATGTTCATTTCCTGACATAAGTACTGAAGCCAATAATCGAACCACACTCAAATCAACATCGTTCGGGTTCTTTTTCATATATTCTTCAAGTATGTTGACACTGCGGTCATGCTGACTACATTTTTGGTACAACTAAAAATAAGCCAAACGTTAAATTCCATTCAGCAGGCCACTATTGGAAAAAGAACACAATACAAGTAAATATACATATAAATTTTTAAGGTCTTAACTGTTGCTGCTGTCTTCAGTGCTTCAACATTCTTAGGACGAAGTTGCCAGATTTGCTCATACGATTCAGCAGCTTTATGATGTTCTCCAAGCTCAACAAAAAGTGATGCGCGGTGATATCTAAGTCCCATATCTTCAGGATCTGCTCTTATCGCTCGGTCAAGACAATATCGGGCTTGTCCACGATTTCCTTGTTCCCTGCATAATTGAGACTTGCACAATCAAAGTTATTAAGTTAGCTAGTAAGAGCGCATGCGCATCCACTAATTGTTTGAAAATATCATTTTTAATAAGCAAAAACAGAAAGCCCACTACAATACACATAACCCTAACATCAAGCACTTGTGATAAGAATCATTAGGTGACTCGTGGAAATGGACTCATCAGACTTTGTGAAGTATCCACTAACCCATCGGAATGTTGTGAAAGACTCAAAGCGCTTAGGCGCAAAGGGGCCCCTGGTAGGGTTGGTGTTGCCAATTAGTTATCTTGTTCCATTAGTATCAACTCCCCCAATACACGTGCATCGTGTAGGGGTGTTCAAAACCAGATATCCGACTTTTTTCAGATATCCAAAATTTTGGATAGTGGTTTTTGCTATCCGAATCCGAAATTTCGGATATCGGATTATCCGAATATCCGAAAATTCATAACTTTTTAATAATAAAATCAAATATTTAAAATATCTAAAATACATCATATATCCAAATACATATTAAAGATAAATATATCACAAAAATCCGGAATTATTTCACTCAAACGACTAAATAAAGATTAAAAAACTAAAATATATAAAATAATAGTTAATAAATTTATAATATCAAGATAAAACTAAAAAATATACATTAGAATAAAAATAAACACTCTATATTATGTAAATAATCAATACTAAGATATATACAATTTCAAATAATAATAAACTTTTTTGGATTTTCGGATATCCGAATATCCAAAAATTTAGAATTTCACTATCCGAATCCGAAAGTTCGGATCGGATTTTCGGATTTTAATTCGGATGCTCGGATTCGGATTTTTATGAACACCCCTAGTATACTATGTGTTTGTTTCTCGAAAACCTACATTTGTTAGCCAAATAACACAAATTACAATTGCCCATAGTACTTCGTACTTTGCTTTCATGAGCTGGGAACAAATCAATTGCCGGGAGTGGTGACTAAGTCAGAGGTTTAGTGGGAGGAAAAGCATCAGTATTAATGTGTGTGCGTGTGTGGGTAAATGGACCTACCATGGTTTTCCTAAAAGCCTTATGAAATCCACTATCATTTCCATGGCATCCTCAGCCAAGAGAGAGATTTGATGGAATGCAATTCAAATAATGCCATTGATTTAAATGTTAAAGTCGATTTCCAATATAACATCAAATCCAGTTGAACTAGTAATCATTGGGAATTAAAGCATGACGGAAAAAACTGATTAAGCATTATCTCATTTCCCATCTTTTAAACAACAATGATTCATGATAATTTAGGAATCAAAAACTATGTAGATGCAGAATTAGATGGATTGGGAAAACAAACAGGAAGAACGAGTCCAAAGACCGAATATATATATATACATATAACATGAGTTCGAAACAAATAAGGCACCGACCAAGAGAACGGATGAGAAAAGGCTTGCACATGAGTAGTTAGAACATGCAAGAATGAGGGAGTGCTGCTCTGGTACTCTCAGATCGGCTAGTGGATTTCAAGTACCTTGGCACGGGGAGGGATTGGAGTGGAATTTCAATTGTTTTTGTGAGATAAGTGATTTGAATTAGTTTAGGGTGTATTTGTATATTCTTGATTTTTAGAAGATTAGTTTTAGTTGTTAGTTTGTTTAGACTTAGCCACATTAGTATAAATAAGTCCTATGGGTTAATGAGGACAATAACTCAAGTTGTAGTCTATGTAACCCAATTTGTTTGTGAATTTGAATATTCTTTCTTTCTTGATTCACATTTGTAGGTTTTTGAATTTGTTGAGTTCTTGTTTTAGTTTTGATTTTGTTTCTGATTTCCTAACAAGTGGTATCAAAGCCAAGTTGTGATCATCGTTCGTACGCTCGTTCTTTCTAAAATTTGAATTTGGCGATAGAAATTAGAAATCGTTCTTGGCCAAAATTAGAATTGGAAATTGTATTCTGTGGAGTCCGCCTTGAAGATTGCAACCAGATCTTGCAATCAATCTTGTTTTTTCCAATTAGAATTGACAGTACCAATTGGAATTGCTTTTGGGGTCAGAAGCGAACTTGGGTGTACAATTGATTTCTTGGGAATTGGAATCGCAGCTGACATATTGGGTTTGGCGATCATCGCATTGGAGTCAGCTTCTGGAGTTTGAGACGCAACTGAAGGTTCGACTCGCTTCTGGATTTTGACGTAAGAAGAAATTGAAGATCAATTGTGAAATTGTTAATTGATTTTGGTGATCGTGAGTGGGAAATTGATTTCCTGAAATCAATATTGACGTTCAATTAGAGACGACGTTGAATTTGTGTTTGGCTTTGAAGGCGTCAAGTTGAATTGGATTTAGCGATTAAGTCTGGGCAATCAATTGGAATTAGCGGGCAACGTTGTGCAATCGTCCAGTGGTCTAATTGATTTCAGCGCTCAATTTCAGAAATCCGCTTTGGTGTTCTTGAATTTGGCAATCGGTTTTGCCAATCTTGGAGTCCGATTCAAGGTGGAGTTCTTGAATCAGGCATTTGAAGTCGTAAATTGAAGTTTTTGGTGGTCAACTAATTGAGAATTGGTGGTTTCACGTGTTGCTTTGGTCGACATTGTTGGGTTCTTTCTGATGTTTGTGGTTCGGTTGAATTTTGGGATTCAAGAAAACGAATTCTTGAACGTTAGTCACTGTTTTGAAATATGAATTCGCAAGTAGTAAGGATTGATAAGTTTCCAGGAAAGAATAGTTTTAGTTTGTGGAAGATCAAAATGCGTGCGCTTCTCAAACAATGTGGAGTTTGGGCTCCTCTTTCGGGTGCAAAACCGGTCTCGATGAACGATTCGGAGTTTGCACAACAAGACGAGAAGTTACATTCGACTATCTTGTTATCTTTAGCTGACGAAGTTATTTACGAGATTGTTGAAGAAGACACGGCAGAAAAGCTATGTATGAGATTGGAATCTCTATACATGACTAAGTCACTTACGAACAAGTTGTTGTTAAAACAACGTTTGTTTTCTTTAAAGATGAAGAATGGAGCGGTTTTAAAGGATCATCTTGATGAACTGAATTCCATTTTGATGGATTTAAAGAATGTAGACGTCAAGATTGATGATGAAGATGCGGCGCTCATCTTATTGGTTTCGTTGCCTCCTTCATATGAGAATTTTGTTAGTTCGTTTGTTGTTGGTCGGGATACAGTGTCTTTGGAAGACGTGAGGTCTAGTCTTTACACTCGTGAGCTTCGGCACAAGGCATCGGGGAATGATTCGGAAAGTGAGCCTATTGGTTTGGTTGCGGTGGGCCGTGAAAAACGCAATGGTTGCTCGAATTATGACGTTAGCAAGCGTAGAGAGAAGAGTGTGAATCCGAGAGACATTTGCAACTATTGCAAGGAGGTTGGCCATTGGAAGAAATATTGTCAGAGGTTGAAGGTAAAGGCTTCGATTGCGGTTGCGGGAGGTGATTCGATATCGGTTTTGGAGGATGATTTGGTGTTGTAATTTGTTATGTTGCGCACCTCTCAGTTTGTAGTTTAGTTCGATTTTGGGTGGAAATTTCTCATTTGTCGTTTGGTTGCCCGTTTGTTTCCGGCCGGATTAGTGTGGGGGCATTCTGGGAGAAATTACACAATTGTTTTCGTTGCGACATTTGGTAACCGGTTGATTTTGGATATGGGTTTTTTGTTCTCCGGTTTATTGGTTTGGTGCACATTGGTGTTTTGGGTCGCATATGTGAAATTTGGTATTTGTTGCTTCGGGATTGAAGTTTTGAATTTTGGGTTTGTATTTTGGGTTTGAATTTGGTAGTGTGTTTCCAAATAGGTGGAGTAAAACAAATTTGTTTTTGGGATTTGTTTGTTTTGTTTTTGAAATTCAAGTCAATGTGGAGATTTGTGAGATAAGTGACTTGAATTAGTTTAGGGTGTATTTGTATATTCTTGATTTTTAGAAGATTAGTTTTAGTTGTTAGTTTGTTTAGACTTAGCCACATTAGTATAAATAAGTCTTATGGGTTAATGAGGACAATAACTCAAGTTGTAGTCATGTAACCCAATTTGTTAGTGAATTTGAATATTCTTTCTTTCTTGATTCACATTTGTGGGTTTCTGAATTTGTTGAGTTCTTGTTTTAGTTCTGATTTTGTTTCTGATTTCCTAACAGTTTTAACCACTATATTATGAACCAAAACAACACCAAAGTCCATTGCTAGCACATATAACACAACACAAGAAATGATGACATATATTTCAATGTCTATATTACATGAATTTTTCATAGCTAGTTTGATTCCAAATGAGGTATTACAAGCATGTAATATATTGTCTTGAATTAAACTTTGCAAGAAGTGTGCTAAATGATACCAAAATGCAAATACATAAAAAATATTTCTTGCATTGAAAGAAAACTTACAAAGACCAAGTAACAAGAAGCTTCCAAAGAGATGCATCCTTTGGCGTCAAATGTACAGCAAGCATATAAAACCCCAATGCTCTCTTTTTATCCCCAATAGCATTATATATAAGGCCAAGTGTATGATAAGGATCAGGCAGATTCGGTGAAATCAGAATTATTTCCTTCAACAAAGGTATAGCCTACCTTTCAAAAAAGAACAAACCCGTTACAAAACAGAATGGAGGAAATTTCACAGGTTTAACGAGATTAATGTTCTATAAAATTCAACCATAAAAAGTAGCAATTATAAGTGCTCGATTTATTAGTACAAAATCAAATATAATGAAATTGTGATTTATCATGAAAAGGGGTTCCCATTTTCTAGCAAATGTCAACTTATCCTGAAACAAGCAAAATTGAATTCTAGAATTTAAAGCTTACATCTGAACTACGTATTGAATCAACGATAACATATCACTATACCTCTTCATATCGACCATGCGCATATAATAGTGTGGCATCACCTAATTTGCGTGTAACTTCTGGACTAAGTTTCCTTTTTGATCCCTTCCTCCTACCTTTTTTCTTCATCTGCTACAAATGATATCCATCAAATATCTAAAGGAGTAGTATAATAAATTTAGCAACTTGAAACCAACCACGCATGATAAAAATTAATAACATTGTGGGCAAGAGATAAACTGATGGTCTGATGCTACATGCAAGAGCCAAGAGGTTTCTACTTTCTTGAAATGAGAATGTTAGGAAAAAATGTACATACTGAGCGACAAAGAAGCTAAAATCATATGGATTTATCAAAAACAAGATGCTATTAAAAAATATCATGTATTAAGGATTGGTTTACAAGATTTTACGCGTATTGGCACATATAATGGTGATCTTCAATCAGCTCGGTTTCAAGAGTACATGTATCTCAAGTCTTGATAAGCTTGTACTTCAGCTCTCCCTTAGCAAAAACATTAGAACGAAACAAGCCTGAAAGAAAATGGGTAGAGAATCTCATACCTTCCTCGACTTCCTTCTCATTCCGTATGTCATTTCTGCTAGTAAATCTTCAAAGCTTGCTCCGGGAAAGTCCTCTTGTCTCGACTTCTTTTCTGCTGGCATTCTGTCACAAAAAATTCAATCCTTAAATGATGTTTCTGTCGGGTATTATATTAGTAAAGATTCTAGATTGCACTTGGTTTTAAAAGGTTTCAAAGGGAAAGACACTTCAACCCAAAAGGGGGCCAAAACTGCAAATTTTACCAAATCTATAAACGATTAAGTCAAAATGAACATTTTGAAAAACAATAATATAACAAACCGTAGATTAGAAAATGACATAATAATTACCCTTGATGATTAAGATCGAGGTTTGCTTTACGCTTTTTAGCAGCCAAAGCTTCATACTCATGCTCCAAGCGCTCCAAACGCTCATAAGGCTGAACTCCAAAAGCATCAACCTCTGTCAGAGCCAACGGATCTACCTCTCCTTCAAATCGTAGTGTATATGTTCCTTCTGCATCTTCTTCCTCATCGTCGTATTCTTCTTCAGCATTACTGTCTTCTGCTTGATTCTCTTGGCTGCATCCCATGTTTTTATCCTCTGTTGCATTAATATCAGAGGCCAATTCAACACTCTCTTTCTGGTTGCTGTCGAGATCACCCGTATTCAATCCATCATCTCTTGTTTCTTCTTCTCCCATGACTAATTTTACTGAAATTGCAGTTTCATCAGAACCCAAATCTTATATGTGGTATGCCTATCTAACTTCCAGTCATTTAGTTCAAGACCTACAACTAGTATAAGTTTAATTGTAAATACGAAAAGTCTTGTAAATTCAAGAGAAGGAAGGTTCAACTCCTCAAATACCAGCTGTAATTCCTTAAAATTTTCAAAATGCAATGACAGATGCTAAGCGAGTTTGGATTGCAGGATTTCATGAGATTTAACTGATGTGGAATTCAATTCCATTTTCCAAAATCCTTCCAAGATCCATGGGACTGCAAAATCCTTAAAATACAGGATTCTTGAAATTTCGAAAGAATGGAAGTGAATTTCATTAAAAATCCTTCCAACGAATTCACATGAGAGATTCAAATTCCAAAACTTTGCTGATTCCAAATCCTTCAAAAACGAATTTGCAAACCAAACGCCATATACCATGCCATTCCCCCACCCAAAAAAAAATAAAAAAAAAAAAAGTAGACAGCTAAAGGTGCTTGAAACAGTGTATCTATGAAGTATTCACATATTATATGTTAGGTTAGAATTTGCTGATGAAATACATAATCAAACATCCCTAATTGCATATCAAGTGTAGCTTCTCAAACAATTCAATTAACCTAAAATGCACAAATTACAACACCAACGAAAACCCAAGAACATGCAACACTAACCTACATCGATTAACACTAACCTACATTGATTAACTGTCCAAAAACTCGAAACAAAGTACTATTTGACTTCAGGGAGGAAGGGATAAATTAGCCTCCAATCACAAAAGTAAAACACAATGACACACGATGGATACGAAAACACATGTGTAAATGATAATCAAACAAATTACTAAAACTAGTGTAAAAAGTACGGAATCTTACTATCAAATTAGGGTTTATGAAGATGAACTTTTACAGGTTGCTTTGTTGTATATAAAATCAGAATCGGAACGCAAGTACAAAAAGCCAAAATCTTGATGAGAGTTTGTCGCCGGGAGAGGAGTGGCGCAGGGCGAAGGGGTTGCCGGACGAAAAAACGAAACTAAATTAGAAGTCGTTTTACATTTTGAAAAAACCGATGGTTTCGGTTTTGGCACAAAAGCTAAACCGAAAAAATCAAACTCAAACCTTACGGTTGCGTTTAGTTAACGAAAACTAGTCATTTTTCAATTTCAGTTTTCATGTTATAGTTTTTTAGAAAAAAACAAGGGTTTCTATGAAAAGTGAAAACTTGTTTAGATGATGAAGTATTAGTTTTTAGAAAAATGAGCTAAGTGATTATAAAATAAAAAAAATAGGGTGAGCATGAGGCAGTTCGGTTCGGTTTCTACCACAATCCGAAACCAAACCGAAAATTTCGGTTCAAGATTTGGAAAACCGTTCGGTGTTCGGTTTTTCAGTTTCGTTACCGGATTTTCGGTTTTCACCCATGGTTTTTAGGTTTTCGGTTTCTTAAAACGGTTTGGGTTTCGGGTTTAAAACCGGTTTGGGTTTGTTAAAATTGGGTTGGTTTTTGTTAAAGAAAAATAAAGACTCGTAATATTTTCAATCAGCACCTCCTCTACACAAAGATATTTTGACTGACTTTATAACGATGTGAGTAGATAACATTCAAGCTTCATTTTCAGTCAAAACTGCATATCTTATGATAGAATTAAAAGCAATCATAATTCACCATAGACTTGGCCTTTCTGATGATCCAAAAATATAAGTTCCTTGGTTGTTCTTAAAGAACAAAAATGATCCTCATTCTTATAACATGATTATAAGGACATAGATAAATGGTGTTTAATCATCAAAGTGGGTCTTTACATGCGTGCTTTGAAGGTGATTATCTGGTTATTGCAATTAAATTTTAGTGTTAAAGTAACCTATCTCTGCTTATGATTATTTGATAATTAAGGGGTCAAAAAAATTGATTAGGAGAATATACCCTTCTTGTATTGTACGAAATTTATCTTATTTCTAGAATTTATCCAAGATCAGCACTATCAAAACCTAAATCACAAAATACAAATTACTGGCTATTAGCATCAAATCAAACTCACAAAACTTGTAAATCACAAACCTTTTCGGTGGTTGGAGAGATGGAAGTCGCCGAAGGAGAAGGGGAGTCGAACGGAAGGGGGTGGAGGCAGCGAGTGGCCGACGGTGGTGGGGCTGGGGTCGACGGTGGTGGAGGCAACGAGGAGTCGAACGGTCGACGGAGGTGAAGCTTGGAGCTGTGGAGGATCGATGAGGTCACGCAGCCAGAAACAGAAATCCAACTAGCCAAGCGAAGAAGAGGCGCAGCAGTTAACAGGTGTTTGTATTTACTTTGAAAAACTTTTTGCAAATTAGTAATCGGATAATAACAGCGGTAACAAAATAGCACCGCTGAAATATAATATTTGGTTTAGCTTACGTTGTTTGCTATCATAATTATTAAATAATCAGTTTTTAAAAAGATTGAATTTACGTTTTAACTTGTAAATAACCAAATAATCACTTATTAAGTAAATAAGCTATATTTTTTAACTTATTAAAAAATGTGGTAGGATTATCTCTAAACGCAAATAATCATTTATTAACGTATGCAATCCGAACACTTTAAACCAATTATTAGCGTTATTGTAACGTAAACACCCTCTAAAGTCTAAACCTAGATATACTTTACTTTTTTAAGACTGATGTATAAAAAATATTTACAAAATTAAATTATTTATTAATTCGGTTCGGTTCTGGATTTTTCAGTTCGGTTTTTAGGTACGATCCGAAACCAAACCGTTTGGAACGGTTTTTGCGGTTTTGGTTTTCCGGTTTTCTTGGTTTGGTTTTTCCAAGTTTTTAGGTTTCCCGGTTTGGTTTCTGCTCACCCCTCATTTTTCTTATTTTATAATCACCCATATCATTTTTCTTAAAACTTAAATTCATCGTCTAAACTGTTAGTATATGGTGTGTAAAGATGACATTACTACTGCATCATGGCTGATTTCATAAAACACTTGAGGGTCACACCGATGAGCACAACTGAACAGATGCAATCGACGATTGAATAAATAATATTGGATATTGTTTATGACACAAAATAATCATTGAGATTAAATTAATGAATGATTAAGTTGCATCTCAAAGTATGGGGACTAAAAGTGCAATATTAAATATTATAAGTGATTTAATTGTCATTGGATGATAATTAAATAAATAGTTATCTAGTCTTTTATTTATTATTAGATATTAAATAAAAGATGTATTTATTTGAATTGGAATTATCATCTAATTATTGGATAACTAGATGGATAATTATAAACAAACAAATAGAGATAATTATAAGGGAAAATTGCGCAAAAAACCCCAAAGTTGTCCGGTTTTTGTGATTTAAACCCTAAACTAATTTCCATTGCATAAAAAACCCTAAATTAAATAAAAATCAGTAAAAAAGGGATTTTGTTTTTGGTAACCGGTTGGATGCCGGTTGCTTGTCCTACGTGGCCAGTCAATTGTTAATGAAACCGGTTATATCCATTTCCATACCCCTCGTTTAACCCTTCTCATTTAACCCTTCTCGTTTAAACCCTAAGTAACTGAAAGGTCTCTCATTTACTGAAGCATCGACACCAAGAAGCGAAGAAGCAGAGAAGCAGAGCAGAGAAGCAGAGCAGAGAAGCAGAGCAAAGAAGCTGGTGGTTAGCGAGCAAACCGAATGTGAAGTCCATTCTAATCTGAAATTCGAAGTCTCTTCCAAGTAAGTTCACTGATGTAGCTCATATAGTTTCTGATATAGCTTCTATCGCTTCTGATATAGCTTCTCTTAGTATGCTCTGTTATGGAATATTAATCTTTGTTAGTCGAAGATGTGATGTATTAATGAGTAAAAATTGATAATTTTCACAGGTTGTCATCAATGAACCTGTTAGAATTTTCTGTTAATTATGAGGGTATCTTTAACAGACCAATAGAATACATTGGGGGGTTGTTAAAAACAGAGGTAATCGATATGAAGGATGTTGATTACCTTTCGTTTATAAAATGGCTTCAATAGTTGACACGTTTAAGAACTTTTGTTGTTTACTACTTGGTGCCTGGAAAAAAAATGTGTGGAGGTTTGAGATTGGTGAAATGTGATGAGGACTTGAAGGTATTAGTGGAACATGGTGTTAACAATAACAGATGGATAGAAGTATTTCTTGATATATATGATGATGATTTGACTGAATTTTTAGGCGAGGACAGTGTTAATGACAATGTGTTAAGAAGTGGTGATGATAAAGGAAAACAAAAGGCAAATGATGCAAGTGATTCTAGTGATCCTAGTGATCCTAGTTATGCAATGGATGAAAAAGTAGGAGACTTATCAGACTCTTTCTCAATGGATTTAGAAGTAGAGAATGATGTGACTGATTTTAAGCAAACCTTAGATGACCCTTTTTTGAATAAATTGTGTCTTCCAGGAAGGGACAGTGAATGGATAGAGGACTTTGATGTATTAGATGATGACAGGTTGAATGATGGAGTGGAAAGTGAGAAGGAGGATGAGGATCAAAGGAATCATGTTGATAGGGAGAGTATATACCCTATGTTTGATCCAGAATGTGATTGGAGGTCTATGAAACCTGTTTTAGGGGAGAGGTTTGAGAATCCTGAACAACTTAAGCACTGCTTAACATGTTATGCAGTTGCTAACGGCTACCAGTTGAAGTTTGTTAAAAGTGAATCAAATAGGCTTGTGGTTAGGTGTGGTACTAAAAAGGGAGGCTTTGAGTGTCCATTCAGATTACGGGCTACATGGCAGAATGATATAGGAGGTCAAGAGAGCTTTCAAATTAAACATCTCAATGATGAACACCACTGTACTAGAAATTACAGCTTTGGTTCGTTGGTCACTTCAGCCTGGATTGCAAAGATGTACTTGAGAGACTTGGTGAGAAATCCTAATATCAAGCTTAAAGATATGCAAATGGATATTTTGGATACGTTCATGGTGAAAGTTAGTACCGACCAATGTCACAGGGCTAAGAAAATTGCATTGTCAGAATTGGATGGTGGGTTGGATAAACATTATGGGAAAGTATGGGATTATGCACAAGAGATTTTGAGATCCAATCCAGGTAGTTCAGCAAAAGTTAGTGTAATACCTCAAGCTGATGGCACAACTGTTTTTAGTAAGTTTTATGTTTGTTTCAAAGCACAAAAGGATGGATGGGAAGCATGTAGAAATATTATTGGTTTGGATGGATGTTTTCTAAAAGGGGTGTGTAAGGGGGAGCTCTTGTCTGCCATTGGTAGGGATGCTAATAATTCCATTTATCATTTAGCCTGGGCTGTTGTGGATGTAGAAAATAAAGAAAGCTGGAAGTGGTTCATTGAATATCTAGTGGATGATCTTGCACTACATGATGGCACAGGAATATCCATAATATCAGATCAGCACAAGGTGAACATACTGAATTATTTGCACATTTACATACTGAATTATTTCCACATTTACATACTGATTTGCACATTTACATACTGAATTGCACATTTACATACTGATTTGCACATTTACATACTGAATTGCACATTTACATACTGAATTATTTCCACATTTACATACTGATTTGCACATTTACATACTGAATTATTTGCACATTTACATACTGAATTGCACATTTACATACTGATTTGCACATTTACATACTGAATTGCACATTTACATACTGAATTGCACATTTACATACTGAATTATTTCCACATTTACATACTGATTTGCACATTTACATACTGACTTATTTGCACATTTACATACTGAATTGCACATTTACATACTGATTTGCACATTTACATACTGAATTGCACATTTACATACTGAATTATTTCCACATTTACATACTGATTTGCACATTTACATACTGAATTTCCACATTTACATACTGATTTGCACATTTACATATGGCTTAATTGAAGCTGTTAAAGAGTTGATACCATATGCTGAGCACAGACAATGTGCAAGGCACATTTATGCTAATTTGAAGAAGAGGTATAGTGGAATAGAGCTAAGGAATGCATTTTGGGCTGCTTCCAAGTCCACAGTTAGGGAAGCATTCACATCTCACATAGAGAAAATCAAAGCAATAAGTCAAGAGGCCTACAATCACTTAATCAAGATTGACCCCAACTCATGGTGTAGAGCTTTCTTTGAACTTGATAGAGCTTGTGAGGCTGTAGAGAATGGAGTTAGTGAGAGTTTTAACTCTGTGATTATGGATGCAAGAAGGAAGCCTCTAATTACAATGTTAGAAGAGATAAGACTTTTTATCATGGAAAGGACCTACAGACTTAGGCTTAAATCTGAAGGATGGGAAGGTGACGTATGTCCTGGAATAAAAAAGAAATTAACTCAGAGAGCTAAACTAGAGAGGTCAGTATATTTACTTTCATTGTTTCTGTTTATGAATGCTTAAATGTGTCTGTTTGTGTTTACTTTCATTGTTTCTGTTTATGAATGCTTTCACTGATTCTGTTTCTGTTTACTTTCATTTTTTCTGTTTATGAATCAGATCAGTGTTTCTGTTTATGAATCAGATCAGGGTTTCTGTTTAGGGATAGTTTCTGCATTGACTGTTTTTGAGATAAAATTTTTGCTTACTGCAGGGATTGGATCCCCATACCAAGTGGTGGTAATGTTTTTGAGATAAAGAGTTTCTATGATACATTTTGTGTTGATATAGACAACAAACAGTGCACTTGCAGATTGTGGCAGATTTCAGGCATCCCTTGTGTTCATGGGATTGTAGCAATTCATTTCATTAATGATGATCCATTGAAATATTGTAGCATGTGGTTTAGTGTAGAAAACTTTAAGAGGGCTTACAAAGGATCCATAAAGCCATTGAATGGTAGTAACCTTTGGACAAGAACACAATATTTGAAACCACGCCCACCCATGGACAGAAGGATGCCAGGTAGGCCTACTGTTAAGAGGAAGAGACATGAAAGTGAGACCCAAGGGCCATACAAGAAAATATCATCTGCTAGAGTCATGACTTGTAGCAATTGTCACCAGAAAGGGCATAATGCAAAGTATTGTAAAAATGAAAAAATACCAGCACCACCCAAAGAACAAAAACCTAGAGGTAGGCCAAGGTCAACAAATCCAACAAAAAGGGATGTAAGAAGAGGAGGTGGGAAACTACAAGGGATAATTATTAAGATATATATATTATATTATTTAATAGATATATAATTATGGAGATAATTATATAAGATTTAAATAATAAAGATAATTATTAAGATATATATATTATATTATTATATTAGAGTTTGACTAAAACTAAAACTCTTACTTAATTAATTATATATATATATATATATATATATATATATATATATATATATATATATATATATATATATATATATATATATATATATATATATGTATGTTCAAGATCTATGGAAAACCATCTCTGACTCTGACTGGAGTACTGGAAAACCATATTAAATGTACATGTTCATTATGGTAAAATGTTAAATTTAATGCACAACTACAATATACATATGTTCAAATGTGCATTATTATTGACTAGTTCACATCATTTACATGTACATTAGGATAAAATGTTCCATTTCATGCAAAATAACAATATGCACATGTTCAAATGTGCAATATGCATGAACATGTGTATATTACGCATTTTTGCATGAAATTTAAACATTTTGTCTTAATGAACGTGTAAATGATATGATTTAGTTAATTATAATGCAATTTTGAACATATGTATATTATAATTTTACATAATATTTAACATTTTATCATAATGAACATGTACATTTGATATGGTTTTCCAGTACTCCAGTCTAATATAGTTTTCCATGGATCTCGACCCTATATATATATATATATATATATATATATATATATATATATATATATATATATATATATATATATATATAATCAGGTTCATCAACGTACCTATAAGATTCCAGCGTACCCAGCGTATCTTAATGTGAATGATCATTCACATACTTTTTTAATAGACATGTGAACATAATAAGACTTTTTTTCAAAAGAAGCAACATCATAAATCTTGTGAATGGTAAAAAAAGATCATGTGGATGATCATTCACACCATTCACATGGTGTGAAATGACCATTCACATGGATGATCATTCACATAAATATGCATTGAGCATTCACATAATTTTTAAGGACACAGAAAGTGTGAATGTGTGTGAAATTCATATATCATGCGTATAACATTAAATTAAACATGGTTGTGAGAAAAAAAATTTTAAAAAAAAGTTTTTTAAGATTGGTACCTTCGGGTGCACTTGATTTCGAGAGGTACTTTTTTGAACCTGACTATACACACACACATACGGCCGTGTGTGGCAAAATGAGATACAAAACACACACATGTGATATATATAGATATACATACTGAAACACCCATATCAACGTAATATAATCACTAATGCGGTTACAGTAGATTAATCATAATTAACATGGTTTTTAAAGAAAATCGGGCATGACCCGTTCGCACGGAGTCAATATCCCTGTTTGGTTATAAACCATTACATTGAAACATAAGATGAATTTATAAAATACTTTTAAGTAATTACTAACACTGCTATCAACCAATAGACATCAAATGCATCCAAGTGCACATTTAATAGCTTGGTAAGTAATCTACCCCAAAATTCATATCATAAACTGCAGCGAATCCAGCGATACCAGAAGGTGCTTCAAAGCTGGCCAACTAAGTCTTGGGATCAAACCCGACAAACTCCATGCCTTTACTAACTTCTCCTGTAATACAAGTAATGTGAGGGGGTTAGCAAATAAAATTTGCTAAGTGAGTTACTAGATCGATATGGAGTGCAAAACATACAACATGTATAAATGTTAAAATGATTATAAAATGACAAGTGCAATATCTTTAATAAAAGAATTGTGGGAAAATCCCCACTAATATGCATAGGTTGCCAACATCGCCCGCTAACCCGCCGTTGTCGGCCGGATCCGGTCTAACAACTCCAACCGTCGCTCGAAGTCCGGTCACCTACTCCGTAAGCTTCCGGAAGTAGGAATTTATACGCACAAACACAAAGTAAGGCGCTTGATAATAATAATGATAACCTGGATATCCGGTGATGCCAATGATAAATGAGCATAGCTCACAATGGGGTAATCAAGTGTAATCATGTGAAACATGAAATGAACAATCTTCAAGTATAGCATGAAGTTTAATATATGTAATGAAAGGTATCAAATGAGGTATGCTGGCCATAGACCATGAGTAAATAATAAAACTGCCAACTAGGGCAGTATGCCAAAACCAGTGCAATGCATCATACAAGAGGATGATGCCAATTTGATATGCACAATGTCATAATTAAAATAAACATTCAATTATGCATCCAACACACACATCAATGCTAGAACTCACAGTACAATAGGCTATAATAGCCCTGAAAGGCTCAATACGGCCAATAAGGCCACTTAACGCCTCGAACCGATAACCGACACTTCTTCTAGCTCCAAACCTATTAAATAATGAGGTTCAAAGTATTCATTAGCTTATAATAGTATATAATAAGGTTTGGAAGTTAATTGAAGTGTTTAAACATTTTCGGTTTAAGTTTCCGAATTTATCGACACTGACACGACTCTTATTGAGTTTTATAGACTTTTAGGCGACGTTAAACGTTAATTTAAGTGTTATATAATTATAAAATGATCCCATGACGTTATAGTATCATTATGAGACTTAAAATAAGTGTTTTGGATGAAGAGGGCTCGACTCGTACTAGTTTAGTATTTTGACCATAACTTTTTCATACGAACTCGGATTTAGGTGATTCAAGAGCCTAGACGAACATGATACATAGGGATACAATGTTTATCTTTTAGGAAATGACCCATCTGATGGGGAACTCGGCGATAGGTAAGGGAACTCGGCGAGTTCCATTGCTCTGCAGTCCAGAACGTCACTTTTTGACGTCCTGCTCATATCCACTCCGTTCCAAACTCGTCTTTAACCCATTTAAACACCTCCAAACTTCATTTTGTGCTATGTTTGATGTATATAAACATATAGGAACATACTTTAGTCATTTATATCAAAAAACTCATTAATTTATCACTTGGTTATTCTTGAATTTGCACATATGAAAACCAATTTAAAATTCCATAGGAACCACTTGTTTCTTGTAATTATAATTCAGAATTACTCCAATCATTCATGTATATACTTTTAGCATGATGAAACATGATTCTTTGATTCCTATTTATATCCTCCATTATTTCTATAGTTATGGAGAAGGAGAGGATGATGACATACATATATATCCAAGTTTTAGATGCTCACCTTGAGTTAATTAAGCTTCAATATTCAATCCTTTAGCCATTTCTTAGCCAAGATCAGCACCATAGCTCAAGCCCTAGTTTTCTTTTCTCCCAAATATAAGTGCAGAAAATTGAAAGGGTGTTGGAAGAGTGAAAACCCACGATTGGGAGGTTTTCTTAAACCTCAATTGGTCACAACAATTACACAGCCATCCCTTGAAGTTTTCTCCTTCTAATTTCCAGCCACAACCCTTCATTATTCTTCACAAATTCATCCACTAACATCTCTAGTATGCTTAAAGAATTTGTACATAGGGTTTAAAGTCTTGTACATATTCACAAGAGTTGTCAATTAGCAAGGTTTAAAGCACATGTGACAAGTAGTTAAAGCTTGTGGTTAATTTCTACAATAATAATAATTGAAATATTCAAATTATAATTCATTTGGAATTTAATAGATTTAATTAGTATCTTTCTTTTGAGGGTATTATAGCAATGATGAGTTCAACTAACTCAAATACATGCAAATCTCGCTTATCAATTTATAGCCTCGTAAATTAACATTAATATACATATTCGCGTTAATTGATTATAGAATCAATTCATACGTATCGATTAGCATAATTAGTTCACCAACTTATCGGTGAAGTATATAATTAGTAATTTAATTATTATAGCCCACAGAATCAACCCAGAATTTTCAAGAGGCTTTAATAAATATTTAGTATGCATGTTATGTGCAATTATAAGTAGGCTATGTCTAGTTAGACATCCGGATCACCCGGCCCAGACATATAAATAGCAAAATTGCTATATGATTATCAGGTTTAATAACCCATTAACAGCGTATTAGTGACATAGTCACCATTGCTATTTCGATAACAATCTGTTATATTAAATTTGTTTGAAGGTTCACTTCTTACATACCTACTCATTATGCATAACTTCATATCTATAGGAATGTTCAGTTCATTGCAGGATTGTTATTCATATTAAGGATATATTTTCTCGTTGATTATAATATCCCTTCAATTGGGAAACAATCACTGTAGTGACCTTCATAATGAGTCACACTTTATATATTCCATTCTCATTGAACCTTTTATCATCATAGGTTCATTATATGGTCAAGTATATAGTACTTTTTAGTTTCTAATGCAATCAACTATTTGTTTAACTTATATGAATAGGTTCAACTTATTATTAACGACAATATTATTATCGTTAGTTAGTTAGTATTTAATTATCAGTTTTGATTCCGAGGCATCACATTTCATCCATAACCACCAGTACGTGGCTTAATATCATGATGCCTTTTAGTGTGTGTGTGTGTGTGTGTGTATAGGGGTGGGTTCAATGGAGAACCTTATGCATCGAAGAACCTTGAAGAACCACAATGCGTCACTAGAAAAACTGAAATGCATCACGTGGAAATTGATGCATCACGCGGGAATTTGATGCATCACGTGGAAATAATGTAGAAATCGATGCATCACGCGGGAATTTGATGCATCACATGGAAATAATGTAGAAATCGATGCATCACGCGAGAATTTGATGCATCACGTGGAAATAATGATGCATTGCGGGGGAATTATGATGCATTTGTGGTGGTGCATGGAGGTTCTTCAAGGTTCTTCGATGCATGGAGGTTCTCCATTGAACCCACCTCTCTCTCTCTCTCTCTCTCTCTCTCTCTATATATATATATATATATATATATATATATATATATATATATATTCAAATGATAAGTATACTTGATATTACAAGTTTCTTTCAGTAGCATATTACGGAAACTGCCAGGCTTAAAGGCTTATACGCGATCCTTAAATGATTTTGATTTTTGAAGATTCCCCAGAAGAAGATAAGCTCAACTAATGGGACACTCAAGTTTAGGTATAGATTGGATCCCTCGTCCAATCTTCGAAATTTCTCATTTCAGTCATATTAACGGCGACTATCATAAACAGATAACCTCATTTATAGGGATATGAAGGTACTCCCTCCTCGGAGATGATATGACCAACATTTGGACCTATTTAAATTTAGGTTCAACTTGTAGCAGATGGATTGTACTGAAAGTATCTGACATTAATTTTAGTAATTATGCCAAGTTATAAATAAGTATATATATATATATATATATATATATATATATTTATATGTACATGTTTGCCTTTAAGCTTATAAAGTTTAAATTGGAAATTTATATCTAGAAATCTCATTTAGAAAGTTTTTACATAAAATTATCTTGCGAAGAATTTTCAACATCACACAAGGATGTATATTATATTCAAATTCTAATTCTGAATAAATTAGGATATTATCAATAAACGATAACTAATTTATCCAATATATGTCGGCATATTAGGATTATTAGATCCATAGATGCAACTAGTGCATTCGTGAGTTCAAACAGTACAACCAATTCATAATGACCACATCAAGTATGAAATGAGATCTTTGGTACACCTCTTCACGGATCTTTTAGTTGATAATATTCAATTCGCAGATCAATGTCTGAGATATATGAAGCATCTTGCCGCTGATCAAATAAATTATCAACACAAGGCAAGGAATAATTACTTTGGACTATTAAGCTTTAAATTTACGGTAACTTATGCGCATTTACAGGTGACGTCTTTCTTTTTAACAATTAGAACCAGAGCATCCCAAAGCGAGGAACTCAGTTTAATGAATCCCTTATCTCATAGTATATAATCAACTGTACGATACATAACTTGGGATTCGTTGAATTATTAATAAGTAGTCGATCCTTACATAAGCTCTTAGATACTTCAGTTATACAAAATGTTATCAAAATTAGTAGAACTCTACTTGAGTTCTAACTTGGACTATTAGATAGAGTCATTATTATTTGATTTGAGGATTCAAGATCTTCCATACTTCTCACATATGTATATAACTTCTATCTTAATATAAATATATCAATTATGGATCATTTAGATCTTGGGATATTTCATTACTTGTATGATTAGCATAAAAGTGTAAGTTCATAACTTTTCCCAACAAGGGACTTCTTTATTTAATATCCTAGCCAGGGATGTGCATTTTACTCTTCTTTCTTATTCTTTTTCACATTCTTGCATGCATATCGATCTTTAGGCCCTACGACCTATTTTGATCTTTGTTAAAGATGCATGTGTGTATATATATATATATATATATATATATATATATATATATATATATATATATATATATATATATATACATATTTGGAATCATCATTTAAGTCAATATATTTTTCCTTTCAACTGTTAGGCACTTAACGGCCTTTAATACAAGAAGGAATTACTTAGATTTAACATCATTATTTCATTCAATGAATTTATAGTTGTCATCACCAACTATTTCTTATAATTTTTTTTAAAAGAGCGACGGGGAGGACAATTCACGCTCGTCTATTTCCCCCAAAGGGTTATATTTATAGCGCATTACAGCGACATTTGCTACATAGTGGCATTAATTAGCAGTTCAACCCAAGTTATATGGCTATAATGTCTCTGGAAATAATTCCACTTTAGTTTAAGGTATATGACATAATTTACTTAGGTTCCAATATAATCATGGATGGATTCAGTCGTCATCATATAATTCCATCAAGGCCCTATAGAGATTTATTGCTAATTAATAGCATTCATTATAATTTCAAAACACACCATTATTGTCGGTGCTTATAACCTTTAATATGTAAGGTATTCAAATTTCTCACTTGAGAATAGATATTAGGAGGCATTAGTAATACCTCTATTAAGCACTTTTCAATATACGTCTTTTTCTCATGATTAGAATTAATATCCATAAAAGGATTTAGTTTAGTATGTCCAGCCATCACGCTGTATGACATTAAGCATATATACATGCGTTAACTATATAGTAGCATTCTCATTAACTTAAACCCGTACCCGTCCTAGGCCAAAGCATAACTTAGCTTATGTTATAATAGTGTTGTCTATGCGGCCAATAGAAACATCTGAAACCTAGCTCATAGTAGAGTATCGTCGACTATACTCATGCAATGACCATCGACTCTGATACCAAATTGAAACACCCATATCAACGTAATATAATCACTAATGGAGTTACAGTAGATTAATCATAATTAACATGATTTTTAAAGAAAATCAGACATGACACGTTCGCACGGAGTCAATATCCCTGTTTGGTTATAAACCATTACATTGAAACATAAGATGAATTTATAAAATACTTTTAAGTAATTACTAACACTGCTATCAACCAATAGACAAGTGCATCCAAGTGCACATTTAATAGTTTGGTAAGTAATCTACCCTAAAACTCATACCATAAACTGCGGCGATACCAGAAGATACTTCAAAGCTGCCCAACTAAGTCTTGGGATCAAACCCGACAAACTCCTTGCCTTTACTAACTTCTCCTGTAATACAAGTAATGTGAGGGGGTTAGCAAATAAAATTTGCTAAGTGAGTTACTAGATCGATATGGAGTGCAAAACATACAACATGTATAAATGTTAAATGATTATAAAATGACAAGTGCAATATCATTAATAAAAGAATTGTGGGAAAATCCCCACTAATATGCATAGGTTGCGAACATCGCCCGCTAACCCGCCGTTGTCGGCCGGATCCCGGTTTAAGTTTCCGAATTTATCGACACTGACACGACTCTTATTGAGTTTTATAGACTTTTAGGCGACGTTAAACGTTAATTTAAGTGTTATATAATTATAAAATGATCCCATGATGTTATATTATCATTATGAGACTTAAAATAAGTGTTTTGGATGAAGAGGGCTCGACTCGTACTAGTTTAGTATTTTGACCATAACTTTTTCATACGAACTCGGATTTAGGTGATTCAAGAGCCCAGACGAACAGGATACATAGGGCTACAATGTTTATCTTTTAGGAAATGACCCATCTGATGGGGAACTCGGCGATAGGTAAGGGAACTCGGCGAGTTCCTTTGCTCTGCAGTCCAGAACGTCACCTTTTGACGTCCTGCTCATATCCACTCCATTTCAAACTCGTCTTTAACCCATTTAAACACCTCCAAACTTCATTTTGTGCTATGTTTGATGTATATAAACATATAGGAACATAATTTAGTCATTTATATCACAAAACTCATTAATTTATCACTTGGTTATTCTTGAATTTGCACATATGAAAACCAATTCAAAATTCCATAGGAACCACTTGTTTCTTGTAATTATAATTCAGAATTACTCCAATCATTCATGTATATACTTTTAGCATGATGAAACATGATTCTTTGATTCCTATTTATATCCTCCAATATTTCTATAGTTATGGAGAAGGAGAGGATGGATGATGAAATACATATATATCCAAGTTTTAGATGCTGACCTTGACTTAATTAAGCTTCAATATTCAATCCTTTAGCCATTTCTTAGCCAAGATCAGCACCATAGCTCAAGCCCTAGTTTTCTTTTCTCCCAAATATAAGTGCAGAAAATTGAAAGGGTGCTGGAAGAGCGAAAACCCACGATTCGGAGGTTTTCTTAAACCTCAATTGGTCACAACAATTACACAACCATCCCTTGTAGTTTTCTCCTTCTAATTTCCAGCCAGAACCCTTCATTATTCTTCACAAATTCAGCCACTAACATCTCTAGTATGCTTAAAGAATTTGTACATAGGGTTTAAAGTCACAAGAGTTGTCAATTAGCAAGGTTTAAAGCACATGTGACAAGTAGTTAAAGCTTGTGGTTAATTTTTACAATAATAATAATTGAAATATTCAAATTATAATTCATTTGGAATTTAATAGATTTAATTTGTATCTATCTTTTGAGGGTATTATAGCAATGTATGGGTTCAACTAACTCAAATACATGCAAATCTCGCTTATCAATTTATAGCCTCGTAAATTAACATTAATATACATATTCGCGTTAATTGATTATAGAATCAATTCTTAAGTATCGATTAGCATAATTAGTTCACCAACTTATCGGTGAAGTATATAATTAGTAATTTAATTATTATCTTAAATTTGAGGATGTTACAACTCCTCCCCCCTTGAAAAGGATTCCGCCCACAGAATCAACCGAGAATTTTCAAGAGGCTTTAATAAATATTTAGTATGCATGTTATGTGCAATTATAAGTAGTCTATGTCCAGTTAGATAGCCGGATCACCCGGCCCAGACATATAAATAGCAAAATTGCTATATGATTATCGGGTTTAATAACCCATTAACAGCATATTAGTGACATAGTCACCATTGCTATTTCGATAACGATATGTTATATTAAATTTGTTTGAAGGTTCACTTCTTACATACGTACTCATTATGCATAACTTCATATCTATAACAATGTTCAGTTCATTGCATGATTGTTATTCATATTAAGGATATATTTTCTCGTTGATTATAATATCCCTTCAGTTGGGAAACAATCACTGTACTGACCTTCATAATGAGTCACACTTTATATATTCCATTTTCATTGAACCTTTAATCATCATAGGTTCATTATATGGTCAAGTATATAGTACTTTTTGATTCTAATGCAATCAACTATTTGTTTAACTTATATGAATAAGTTTAACTTATTATTAACGACAATTTTATTATCGTTAGTTAGTTAGAATTTAATTATCAGTTTTGATTCTGAGGCATCACATTTCATCCATAAACCACCAGTACGTGGCTTAATATCACGATGCCTTTTAGTGTGTGTGTGTGTGTGTATACATATATTCAAATTATAAGTATATCGGTACCTCCCCCCGCAAATGCCTATGGGGCCCGCAGGAGGGGACTTTTGTGGAAATAGGTCCAGGGTTCGTAACCCGGGCTCAACCTTCTGTGGGAGACCGGTACAGGGGATTGCCAGGGACGCGCCTATGGAGGTAGGGTGACGTCGGTCCAATGCGACCCGGGGTCAGGGTGTCCTCTCCGAAACACACCTTTTTGTGTAATATTTTGAGATTAATTTTGACATTAACGTTTTTGGTAGAAACCATTTAAAACCATAATGAAAAGTTTTTTGTGTTATTTAAAGATGATCAATTTTTTCTAAATAATTTAATTGACATATTTTATTGGTAAAATTGTTTATATAGAAAATTGACATTTTAAATAAAGTTTATTTATTTCTGGAAAGGTGTTTCAATTGAATAATAGTTGATTGATAATTATTTAAAGAAAGTTTAAATTATTTATCAATATTATTTGAAAATAATAACTATATTTATTAAAGGTTGTTTAAATAAAAAGTTTCTTAAAATAGTAAGTTTAAGTTTCAAATGTGTTTGAATTGTTAATTGAATATTTTAAGAAAAGTGTAGTTATGAATTCAAAGATAATGCAAAGATGGAATTGAATTTGAATTTTTTGGGAAAAAGTTTCTAATTATGGAAAGTGTTCCTAAATTTCGAGTTTACGAAACTTATTTAATTTAAGAACGATATTGGACATGATTACTTCAATTAATGGTAGATTAATTGCTTTTGGAATTATTTTCATGGCAAGATGAAAATGAATTCTGGATTATTAATATACTTTATTGCTTTATTAATGTTTGTGACATAGCCAAGCCTTGAGACCCCTTTGTTTGTGATGGTTGTTTATTTAATCTTAATGTTTTCTATTTTTTATAATTGGTTATTTTTTGGGAAGGCCTGCGTGCCATTGCAATCTTGATTTTAAGATGTAATCTGTAATAGGTTAGAAAATAGGCAAATGTATTTAGATTAAAATTATGTAAAAATCTTAGCGAAGATGTCCATCAAGAATGAGATCATTCATCAAGGACGCTCAAAGACATCATCGGATGTCGGGGCTAGTGGGAGCTGAAAGAGTTCATCCTTCTTGCCTTGTGTGTTGATTTTGTCCCCTTAGGTTTTGTCCTAATTGGTTTGTTCGTATGACTCTCGGAAACCATTTTAGTTTTGGCAAGGCTATGTCACTATGTGATTGTATGTTTTATTTCTTTATGCTTTATTTATATATGTGTGGTTGTTGTGACAAAGTAGATAAATAAAAGAAATTAAAACAACAATAATTTTTGATGAAAAATTAAAGTATTTAAAAGGAAGTTTAAATTGGAAACTTTGATTATTTTGTCAGGTGTTAGATATGACATTTTTATGAAATTATTTTTCAAATAAAAAGAGATTTATTTTTAAAATGTCATATGATCAAATAGTTGAAATTCTTAAAACTGGTACATTAACTGGACTGTTTACCAGAATAGGTGGTATCTAGGACAGTCTCGCTCGGGCTGTGGTTGTAGGAATTTTCGAGGTTTATTACCGAAAGGATCCTGCCTACTGACTAACCTGACTGGCCACTAGTTCTTGGTAAGAGGCTGATTATAAACCCAAATTAAAATCTGACACAACACACCGTCCATATAGTGGCATTCACGGTGACCGGTCGTCGTAAGTAGGTTCAGCCTTCGTTGGGTGCTCACGTCGCAAACTCGGCGAGCTGTGAGGTGAGCATTGCGGATCCTAAGTGAGACTTGGGCCAGTGACTTGCAGTTCTAATATATGGTGTGTGTCAGTGGTGGTTCCTCAGTAAGACTGTTGCCCAAGGTGTGGATGAGATTAAACATGATCAATTTAAGAAATTGGAAATCTCATAAGATCTAAGAGTTACAAGGGAGTTGTAATTGGTAATAAGTTGCCTGCCTGAGTAGCTTATTCATGTAGGTTCAGCCTACGTTGGGTGCATGAATAAGTAAAAGGGTTCTTAGAATTAATAAATCATTTTCTAAATTTTGGGTTACTGATTTATTAATGGTTAATCAAATACTAATTTTTGAAAAATGTTTTAGATGGTTGAAAGAGGCAGAGGTAGAAACTGTTTAAATAATTAACAACAACAATGACAATAATAACAACAACAATGACAATAACAACAACAACAATAATGATAACGTCAAATCTCCCTCCTCAATCTCCTCCTATTGAAAATCCTCCCTAAAAGCACAATATTGCTTCTTTGAGGACCATTCGGGAAATGGAAAGCTCAAAAGAAGCAAATCCCTGAACTGGGAATAATATCTGACTAATGTTCTAAGTATAAAGCGAAAGTCATATGTTCTGGAAAGGGTACCAGGACATGCTCTTGCAGAGACTGCTACAGTTGAGGAGAGAAATCCCCACAAAATGCACTCTAAGGATGCGGTCGATGTTGCCTATCTAATGCTAGCGACCATGACATCTTAGCTGCGGACTAACCTTATGGATGTCTTAGCTTACCAGATGTATCGTCGGCTAAAGGATATGTTCCAGACTCGGGCTCGGACTAAGAAACATATACGACTAGAGATCTAAACTCCTGCAGAATGGAAGAAGGAACAGCTGTTAGACCCCATGTGCTAAAGATGAAAGGTTATCTGGATCATCTTATTAGACTTGGGGTATCGTGTGACACAGGAGATGGCCACGTATCTGATTCTCAATTCCTTATTGAAGGAATTTTAGCAATTTGTAATTTGTTACAATATGTATGAAGAAGATGATCAGTGGGTTGCATCAGATGCTCTAGAATGCTGAGGGAATGATTAAGGAGAGAAGATAGGGAAAGGGACGGAAGGGAAAACAAGTTTCCAAGCCGGAGGTTAAAGCTAACAAGTAGCTAAATCTTAGAACCAGAGAAGTCAAATCCAAGGATGACAAATTCTTTGAGTGCTAGGTTACTAGGCACTGGAAAAAAAATTGTCCCAAGTACTTGGAAACGGTCAAGGTTGACCGCATTGAGACTTTGTGTATATGAATTATTCACTTTCTATTGTTCTTGGATATATGATAACCAATTGAACAAAGTTTTATGCATAATGTTCGCAAGAACTAAATGAAGTGAAAAGAGATGACAGGGTCAGTGGGAGCATAGAGACATCTTAGAGAATACTCTGTTGGACACTATTTTTGTTCATGTCATCAATAGTTTATCATGGTATAGTAAACAATTTTGTAGTTGAATTTCTTGCAAGTATTTTTGGGATAAATAAATAAAATTTTGGAGTTGAAAATTTATTGCTTGAAATTCCTATTGTTTAAAACCATGATCATAGACTATTGATTCAAGAGGAACTTGAATAGTAACTTGTCAATAGAGATTGGACAAGCTAGTAGTCATATTCAGATAAAAAGGGTTAACTATGTTGTTGTGTAAATTGTTCAAGTGTTCAAATGCAGTTTCATTGAAATTGATAATTCTTGAAAGTTAGTTCAAGAGGTTATATGAGTTGGATAGTTATTCGTGATTATATAGATGAAACTAATAAAATTCAGAATTAAATGTAAATGAGTTACATGGAGGTTAATTTACTTAACTTGTCAGAAACAATTAAAGACTTGATAAGTCAAGGTTGTTTAGACAAGAAGTATAATTGCATTTTATAAAATTACATGTGAAATGTTACAACTTGTGTGATGGTTAATCAAGTAATAGTCTTTGACTTGTTTAAACACTCGTCGACAAACTTGATGGAACACCACAATGAAATGTTGTAGATAACTAGGTTTTGGAGGATATGGATACATATCATAAATATTGAACACAATGTTATTAAGTTAAGATATCTTGTTATGATATAGATAAACCGCATACTGTCAGATTCAAGACTAAACATCTAAATGTATCACTAGAAGCAATTAATCTAAATTTCTAGAGCTCCTAAATTTTAATCCTGATGTCTTTATGAGTGATTTACCGGTTCCTCTAAAGATAATGGATATAAATTTGTAAGAAGATTCAGAATGGATCTGAATAATATTACAAGAACTTGTAATAAATAACTAGTGAAATTTTTCAAAGATAAACGGTAATGGAAGTTAAGTCAGTTAACTAGAGAACACTCCCACAAAGATCATGTCTGAAATTAATTTTTCGATAGATCGTATTACCGTTACCTTTCATAAAGGAACAGTAGCATTACATTGATGGAAGTCATGTTGTGTTTATTGAGATAAAGGAGATCAACATGATATCTTTAATGTCGTTCAATTTTTCATGTTTCAGAAATCCATGAATAAATTTGTAGTTATTCTAAAACTATTCCATAGCTGCTTGTTGTCGTGGGAACCGCAACGAGAATTAAAAGGCTACTGTGGTTTTTGGTTGATATTCATGAGTGATGAATATAGCAAAGGTTGGACCAAATTCACAGGTATTTGTTGCGAACAGATATTGGATTGACCCACCGATTGAGACCACTTTGTGGATCATAGTCATGAGTCGTCTCAAAAGGTAATCCTTAGTACCTGAGATGTCTACGTACTTTAGTGCGGGTGCTGCTGTACGCTTGACCTAACCTAACGTCGTCCGTAACTGGGCGATCATAACGGTTCGAGGCTAGTTGCAGTGGGAGTCGTGCTGGAGGCCTAGATAGTCAATATGAGATTTGCACCTTCTTTTAACTAAAAAGAGATATTTCTGGGCCCCTCGGCGATCAATACTGACAGAATTGCATGGCCATGCTCGGACAGAACTGATGTGTTCTACTCTGTCCATTATAGTTCAGTATGAGATCAGGGAGTCGAGGAACATAATCGTGTTTGTTACGGTTGATATAATCCATGCCTAACTTTCACATTAAAATATCGCGATGCATGGGATATAACCTAAGTTTCTTTTTGGAAGGCTGTTTCAACAAGAATGCCCGAATGGGAGTCAGAGTTTTTATGACCTTGGTTGCCTAAAGTGTCTAGCCATGACCTCCTTTAGGCGCATGCTGCAGGACAGTATGTCGTCTTACACAAGTGGGAGTATGTTAATATATGGTGTGTAAAGATGACATTAATACTGCATCATGGCTGATTTCATAAAACACTCAAGGGTGACACCGATGAGCACAATTGAGCAGATGCAATCGAACGATTGAATAAATAATAGTGGATATTGTTTATGACACGAAATAATCAGTGAGATTAAATTAATGGATGATTAAGTTACATCTCAAAATACGGGGACTAAAGTGCAATATTAGATATTGTAAGTGATTTAATTGTCAGTGGATGATAATTAAATAAATAGTTATCTAGTCTTTTATTAATTATTAGATATTAAATAAAAGATGTATTTATTTGAATTGGAATAATTATCAAATTATTGGATAACTAGATGTATAATTATAAACAAATAAATAGAGATAATTATAAATAATTATCTAGTTATTTATATATTATTAGATGATATATAATAGATAGATATTATTTAATAGATATATAATTATGGAGATAATTATATAAGATTTAAATAATAAAGATAATTATTAAGATATATATATATATATAATATTATTATATTAGAGTTTGATTAAAACTAAAACTTTTAATTAATACACACACACGGACGTGTGTGGCAAAATGAGATACAAAACACACACATGTGATATATATCTTACTCTTATACAAGAAGAAGCCCTTAGGTAAATTATTAACACATTTGTTACTCCTTTGAAAGCCACGTGGTACAATCTTTTATCAAAATAAATTAATTAACTATTCATTTTTTAAATCATTATTCAACAAAATCGTAAGTGAAAAAATGATGTGTTTAGCAGCTTAGGATCGAGACCATGTAGTTCAGATCTTATCTTTTTGGGGTAAAACACTAAAAATAATTACACCTTTTGTCGTTTTTATCATTACTAGTAACATTATTTATTCAATGGGTGCTAATTTTTCTCCAAAAGTTATAAACATTTTGGCAAGAAGAAGCCCTTAGGTAAATTATTAACACATCTGTTGCTCCTTTGAAAGCCACGTGGTAAAACCTTTTATCAAAATAAATTAATTAACTATTCATTTTTAAATCATTATTCAACGAAATCGTAAGTGAAAAAATGATGTGTTTAGTAGCTTAGGATCGAGACCATATTATTTAGATCTTATCTTTTTGGGGCATAAGACTAAAAATAATTACATCTTTTGTCATTTTTATCATTAATAGTAACATTATTTATTCAATGGGTGCTAATTTTTCTCCAAAAGTTATAAACATTTTGGCACCGACTAAAAAGTCTATTAAAAATTTTTGTTTTCCGCTTGTTACAAAGAAAATAGTTTTACTCTTTTTTGCATTTTCGTCACTAGGTGTTGTTTGTTTTTGAAGAGGTTAATGTTTGCGGTCTGCGAACTTAGCTGCGAAAGTCTACAATTAGAAGACATGACCTAAAAGTCTGCGGTCTGCGAAGAGAAAACCGTTTGTTTTTTAAAATCTTAAAAAATGTCTGCGAGAGTTCAATGAAGTTTGCAGAGGTAAAAGGGTTGCATAAAAGATATGTGTTTTTTGGAAGACGTCTGTGGAATTTTGAAGACGTGGGCAGACATAAGGGTTAAGTAGAACAGAAACACACTTCACGCAGACACCTCTTCCCGCGTCTGCGAGAAGAGCTTCGAAGTGCTTCTAAAAAAACAAACACTTAATGTTTTTTTTTTTTGAAAAAAATCTCAAATTAGTCTTTTTGGTTTTGTAAAATTTGGCTACTAAAATCCGGTTGTAATTAGTAATGGTGTTTTTTTTTCCGAAACTGAAAAATCGTGTTTTAATAATTAAATTTCACTAAATCAAAAATAAAAAATTAACTCGAAACATTTTCCGAAAACAATAACATGAAGATATAAAAGCACAAAAAATATGAAAACATGTTTTTTCTCATAATAAACCATTATATTTACCATTAAACTAACTTTTTAACATTTTTATTGATTTGGTTTTTGGTTTGCATTAGTTACCTTCTTTAAGTTATATACATCTTTACTTTCAACCAATTGATTGTATTTGAAAAAAATGTCAGATATTTAATTAATAACTAATAATTTTGTTATTATATTGGGTTGATTCTTTTATTTCTTCTTCGTAATGAACTTCTAAAAATTTGGATTTTTCTAAAATCCACTATCTAAGTATCTAGATCCGCAATTTTATATTTGAATAGCATCATCCAATATTTCGAATATTTAAACACGTGTTTAGTTAATGAAAATTTTCTTTTCACCTTTTAAAAAATAAAGATTTGTTTACTTAAAAGTTTCTTAAATTTTCATTTCACTTCTAAAAATATCGTTCGTATTATCTTTCTTACTTTTCTATCACATGTCTTATTTGGGTTACTTTATAATCACTTATATCATTTTTCTTAAAGCTAAGATTTTTATATTGATTTTAATTGGTAATTTGGTATATATATTACCCTATCAATTTCAAATTTTCCGGATTATACCAAAAGAGATGTTGACCGGCCTTAACTTGTTATATTCATTTGCTATTATCAGTTTGTTTAAATTTTGATTGTTACCGCTGTTCATGTCATATCTGTTCTAATTGAAATCAAGCAACAGAACACAACAACGTATATTTCTGGTGAATTTCAAATGAATTATGAAAGAACATAAACACTGATGAAATGTTAAAAAAAAAATAGGTTACCTTAGATAACTGAATTTTTACATCTGAGAGTGGGTTGATGTGAGAGAATAGCCAGAAACAACAAGGTATGGGAGAGGTTTAATTGTATGACCTATGAAAAATTAAGAAGCAAAATAATTAAAAAAAAAAAAAACAAAGCATGTCGTTTATTCTCATTTGTCTTGCTACATTGTGTTCATTCTTTTTTAAATTTCTGATTATCTTATTCAGCATGTATATTTTCCTTGAATTGTAAAATTAATTATTATTTAGTTTATTTTTGTACATACATTTTCAAGTTTCTTGTCCGCATTCTTGCACCTTTAGTTTGTCCACGTTTTTTGAGGTTCCTGTGATTACTTTGAAATGTGCATATGATGAACTTACTAATGTCATGGACTAATGTTAAGATTTACATGGAGTCTTAAATTCTGTTAAATTTTGGTCATTAACTCCTGGACCTTTTTCCAGCTAATTACCACTATCATTTCTGAATAATTTCAGATTAGTTTAAGTGTTTAATTTCACATTATGTTTAGTCTCAACTCCAGCTTAAAGTTAACGATTATGATTGATGACGGAACGACAACTCTTCAAGCAACCATATGCACACCGGACGCCGAAAAACTAATACCATTCACCGCTATCGACTTAAAAGAGGCGGAAGAAAATGTAAGTCTAAAGCTCAACTACGTCTACGTCTACGTCTACTCATTGATCATTTAATTCAAACATGTTATGTAACAACCACATTAATGAATGACAGCGTTCAGATCTTCAATATGAGATTGCCAAATCAGTAAAGGAAAAGACAGTCGTCTCCTTTATACGTTGCTATGAATCAACATTCCACGGACAAAATCAAACGAATAGAATATAACAGATGTCAAAGCTTACAATATCAACCATCCGGATACCGCAATTGTCAAAGTACACACCAAAGGAAAAGAAGAGGTTTTTAACCCATCCAACCTTCAAAGCCACTCAAAAGGCCAATGACGCTAAGCATAAAAAATGAAACCGACACTGCTCAAAGCCCCGCTAAGAAAAGAGTCTTCTGGATAAAACTCTCAACAATCACTGTTTTTTTGGGACGCACAACATCATCATGAAGAACACTTCTTCCTCTCTTTGATAACTATTATGCATTATACTTTCTAACGGTTGTATAATGCAAACCCAATGATGATATTGAGTTCAATATGACAGCTTGACAATATAACTGTTAACCATCAAGTAACGTCATCATTGTTGACAACTTCACAATATAAATGTTAACCATCAATTAACGTCATCATTGTCCACATTTATTAGATATAACATTCTTGCCGAGGGCCGTGCGTAGCACGGTGAAGTTCTCCTAGTAGATATACATACAATCACACGGAGACCTAGAAAGGGGTTTTAGGGTTGGTGTGTTGGAGTCGTACCAAACACACACTAGTGTGTAGTATTCCCATTCCTCGTGTGTTTGATTGCGAATCTGGCGTCGCTCGATCGTGTCATCACTGGTGGATACCGAAAGCATCTCATTCGTGTATTCTTGTCATTGAATACAAAGGTATGATTTTTATATGCTTTCTTGTTTACTTATCTTATGTTTACTTGATGATCCGTGTACGGAATTCGTAATTTTTAAAAGCTTCCGTTGTGTGCTAATTCGATTAATGTTTATGTTTTATGAAAAACGATACGAATTCCCAACATAAACAAGTTTTCACTTTTTATAGCTACCCTAGTTTTTTTTTTTCTGAAAACTATAACTTGAAAACTGAAATTGAAAAATGACTAGTTTTCATTAACTAAACGCAATATATTTTTAATAACATTAGTAGCGTACCCGTGCAAGGTAGCGACGACTGAAAATACTTTTGCATGTGTTAATCAGATTTCAAAATACATTAACTAGAGAAGGAAGGCGGTTATTATTACGAGCACTCACTTGTCCAAATAAAAGTTTGCTATTGAGAAATTACATCACGAGACAACAACTATCCATTAAAATGTCCAGTTTCGAATATATCTGCAATTTTCATAAAGAAATAAAGTCTTCAATCTTGATTACAAGTTGTTTGTGCAACATACTCGATACTATGCAATACATGAGATAATAAATAAAACGTAACATCACAAATAGGTTACATTCAACAAAAGAATCTAGAATTGAAAAGGAAGACCTGCAATGCAGTTAGAGCAACAATAGCCACCTTTAGTGTCTCATTTTTAGTGCAAATTCCATATACCATCTCGATGTCGCCTTTATGTATAGGCATGTGGCTTAAGACATATATCTATTGCTCCAGAACCAATGATGAAAGTTCATTATGCTAAACATAGCCTGTAAATGAAAAACGGAGCAAACCGTATGTGTGTTCTAATGAGTTTCTTGTATCAAAAAGGCGAAAATATGACAATACAATTTGTACAAATAATTGCTACATTATGGCCTTGTTTGTTTTTTCATTAAGAGGCGCTCTTGAAAGGGTCTGAAGCCTAAACTCCATAACTATAATAAATTAAGATTATTTTGTTTAGTTTCAGAGTTAAGATGTTGCAAACTCTGAATTAACCTCTTAATTATAAGAGGGAAACTTGGGTCTGGAAAAAAAAGTTAAGAGGTCTCTTATTTTCTTTTTAGTTAAAACCCCTACATGTATTTATCATATTAATTATTATAATTTCAGTTATCTTTTTTGAGGTGTTGATTAAAGTATAAGTTCAGTTAGTTCTAATTTAAAAATATTTATCGTATTAATTATTATGATTTAATTTTGTTTATATAAATTAATTAATTGTAATGTATAATTAATTAGATATAATATTTTAAAGTAAAATTTTAAAGATGTTTCATATTACGAAACAAATGTTTCATATTACAAAACAAACAATCTTAAGATTACCTCTTAATTTCAGATTTCAGATCTTAAGACCACCTCTTAATTTCAGATGTGGTTTTCAGACTTCAGACATTTAATCTTTTAAAAAACAAATAGCACCTATGTCTTCCATTTTTGCTTCATATGTATTTCACTACAAAAAAAAAAAAAGAATCAAATATATGCTTGCACAAAACATGTGTTGATTCAAGAGCTCCTCAATCAACATAGGAATCAATTAAAGTAAACACACATATCTTTTAAGGGGTAAATTTGAAGTAACAACAAAGTTTAGACTTTATTTTTATAAATTAGTCTGTCATGATCAAAAGTTGTTTCAATCATTGATTTAAAAATAAATCACTTCAAACTCGTAATCATGAGGTTTGATGAGGTTCAATAATTAATAGAAAAAATTGGTACTCATTCCAAAATTTAAAAATCAAAATGAATCATGATGAGCAATATTAGAAAAACCAAATTTGTTTGAAAAAAGTTAATTTGTTTTTTTTGTCAATAGCTACATTATAAAACGTTGGACATCAAGCAGAAATAAAAATCAAGAATAAATATGTATATAAAAAACAGTTTACAATTAGCAGAGAAATTATCATGTAAAAAGATATTTGACTTAGAATACCCATTTGTTTTTATGAACTTTGGAATTGTCATTGCTGATCTCCAATCTTTGCTTTCTTTCTTAGAATCAATGCCTTTAGATCAGCAAGATAAAAATACAAGACAATGAAAAAATGCTTGAACTTTTTAATATAGTTTGAAAACAACTGAAAGGAAGTATACCATTAATATTGCAAAATCAAGTAGGGATGAGTTTGGGACTAGTACCGTTCCGACCTGTCGTGACTCCCGATTTCCCGACTCCCGTATTGGACGAAAATGACCGAGTACCGTACATCGGTATTAGCGCCGTATACGGTGCCGGATAATCGGTATCAGTCCCGTTTGGTACCACTGTCCAATGTACAACAAATAATGCACGACGTACGATGCAAAAAATTTGATAATAGTTCTTATATTCATTTTCTATGGTTAGATATAATGCAATCTTTACATATTAATAAAGGATAACCTCTAATGACACATGTCATTACATTAACTAATCAAAATTTATTTTCCCTCATTGTTTTCCTAAAATAACTATTTCAAATTATTCATTTAACTAGTTATTAACCCACGTATTATGTGGATGTTTATAAATAAATGTTTGTTAAAAAATCTATACAAACATAAATTATATACAAAAATGTTTATTTTGCTAACAAAAAATTCAAACATACTATTATTTTTATTATTAATGGTAATTAAACTTTTTATCTATGATTGGTACTTACCATGTCTCATCTTTTTAAAACTTTTTACTTTTATGTTTCTATAACATAAAACACAATTTAGATAATTTATAAAACATTTTTCTTACAAATATTGCATTGTTTTTTAATTTTAAATGTATAATATAGTGCCAAGTTAGCTAAAACTCAGAGTTAAATATGAAAGTTATTAAAATCATTTAAAAATATTATTATTTTTATTTATAAGAGTTAAAATAGGTAGTACTTATTTATATTTTTAAATAATCTTTTAATATAAATAGATGACTAATTAAGGTGAATTATATATGAAAATCTTTTAATATAAATAGATAATTAAGACAAATTATATATAGAAATTGGGCGGGAAACTTTTTTTTTTTTGATAAATGAGAAAGCGACACATGTCGTTAGACATTTTCTTTTATTAATATATATATATATATATATATATATATATATATATATATATATATATATATATATATATATATATATATATATATATATATATATATATATATATATATATGTAGATTCAGGTTCAAATAGGTACCTCTCGAAATCAAGTGCACCCGAAGGTACCAACCTTAAAAAACTTTTTTTTAAATTTTTTTCTCATAACCATGTTTAATTTAATGTTATACACATGATATATAAATTTCACATACATTCACACTTTCTGTGTCCTTAAAAATTATGTGAATGCTCAATGCATATTAATGTGAATGGTCATTCACACCATGTGAATGGTGTGAATGACCATTCATATGATCTTTTTTTACCATTCACAAGATTTATGATGTTACTTCTTTTGAAAAAAAGTCTTATAATGTTGTCTTATATATGTCTATTCAAAAAAAAATATATGTGAATGATCATTCACATTAGGGTATGCTGGGTACGCTGGAATCTTATAGGTACGCTGATGAACCTGATTATATATATATATATATATATATATATATATATATATATATATATATATATATATATAATCATGATTATTTAAGAAAAAGTAGTTATAATCATATAAAATTTTAAAAAAAATCTAAATAAAATAATGATATTCAGTTTCATATATAATATAAAATACGATATCAATATCAATAAAGATAATTTATGAAATTTAAAAATATTTAATACAAAAGTAGCATACAGTTTAAAATTTTAAAAACTAATAATTATGTACATATTTTAGGAATGAAAACATATTTTAAAATTTAAAATCATTTCATGCAATAATGAAAAAATTACTTAAACTTATAAACATTATGTATTTAATAAATATCACTTAATAAAAACAAAAATTATTACATTACATTCTAATACATAAATATTTAAGATAAAAACATATGTAAAATACTAATTATATAAAAATAAATACATCAATCAAAATATAATGTGCAAGCTCTTTAATTTTAAAGTTAAAGTTCAAATTTATATTTATTTAATTGTAATATTAAAATAATAGAATGTAAATGTTTAAATTAAATTTGAAGATAATATATTTGTTACGAATATAATTTTTATGGTATTTAATGATAATTTAACTTTATGATAATTAATTTATTTGTAAGAAAGATAATTCTTTTAAATGTAATAACTTCAATTGGTTAATTCAAATGAATATATTAGGAAATAAATCAAAAATTGTTTTATTTAAATGACAACAAATTAATTGTTTATATTAATATGTTAATTTTGGAAAAAGAGCAGGAAATCAAAAAATTAGTGAAATGATAGAATGACATGTGACATGTAAGTGTTTTGCTTTATTAATATAAATAAATAGATTGATTTAAAAAAACAGAATTAATTACTATGTAATTTAAGTCAATTAAATTTAATTAATTACTTTTGCATTTAACACCCAATTGACAAATTTTACCTACATTGATTTTTTTAAATTTATTTCTTTAGTATATACTTTAACCGTAGTCGTTAAACATATTTTTATTTTAACTATTTATTTATAGTAATTAGAATATAACAAAATCAATTTTATATTTTTATAATTTTTATAATTTCTTTATTTCAGTTTAATATCACTACCTTATTATTGTTTTTTAATAATATCTTAAATGTATATATTATTAAAGATAATTATTTATTAATATAATAATGATATAACACATCTATCTATCCCAATAAATGACTAAAAAGACATCGCATGTTGTTTTATTATAATGTCATATGGCATATTCATGTATTGATACGTATAAGTTAACATCCAATTCTATTTTTTAATTTTATATATTTCATTTACTTAAGTAAAATGTTTCTTCCTTTGCTAAAGGTTTCAATTTAGAAACGAGATACACATTCATTTTTATTTTTTATTTTGTATTATAAATTTTATTTACTTAATTACGATAAAAGCCAAGTACAATCACTACCCCATATTAATTTATTTCTAAAAGAGTCGGTTTTCACTCATAATCAATTGTACGTTGTCATGTCTAGGGTTAAAAGTAGACTTAGATTTAAAAGTTTTAATTTTAGATGATGATGATAGTTACAACAAAACAACAAATGTTGTGTACAAAAATAGATATTTTCTAAGTTATGATTTATCTTGGATACATATGTTTTACTTTATAATCTATAAATTTTAATAAATAAGTAACTAGATGCCACTATTCTTTATTTATGATGTCATTTGAAAATCATATATTAATGACACATATATTTTAATTAAAAGTTTTATTTTATCTTATTTATTACTATAAATAAATATAACATAACAAATTTGGTATTAAAAATAAAAGATGGTTTAAAAGAACTTTCAAAGTTGATATTTACTAAAATTTTGAATGCATAAAAATATAAAGTTAAACTTCAATTTATATTAACATTAGTATTTATGGTTTACTGGTTATTTATGATTGTTATAAGTATAAAATATTTATCTATATATAAATTTCAAAAAAAATTAAATAATAAATTATCATATGTTAGAACCTCCTTTAGTCATTTGTTAATTCATTGTTTTGAAACTTTTAAAAACATTTATATTTTTCTTTTTAAATAAATTAAAATTCAATCTAAAACAATTCAAATAAAATCATAATTCAAAATTTATAATAAATCGAATGTAAACCAATTCCAAATTTTAGCTTAATGTTAAGTTTTTTTTTTTAATTTTAGGTCTATCAAAATATATTAATTTATTAAATTTATCCGTATAACACACGTGTTATAAACCGGTTGATGTAATAAAACATGACTACTATTCAGAGACTCAATGACTACATAAATGCTTGTAGGTAGTTCAATCACCTTGAGATTTAATTCTTGCACCAATTGATCATCTTCTTCTGCTTGATATTTAAATAGAACATGTTCAAAAATATCAGCTTATAAGTTTTCCATTAATATTGTTACTGTTTTTTGGAGAGAAAACACTGTTTCACATTCCATGAAAACAAAACAACTAACCCGACATCAAAATTTAAAAATCCCAACAGAAATACAACCTTTTTTTAAAAAATATTTTTCAATAAATCAACAAACACATGAACAAAAGCCTGGAAATTTTCTTAATAAAAACCATAAAAAATGGATGGACTTGCAGTAGATGGTCACCTACATTACAATAAAGAAAAAGAAAATCAGTAACAATCATGTCTCATTTGAAGAAGAAAAATGAGCAACTCATGGAAAATCAAAAAGGACCGATGGCTCACCCCTGTCTTGTAGAAAATACATGCAACAAACTCTTTGTTTTTTAAGAGCTTAAATGTTTGAAGTCTTTTTCATGTCTACAGTTAGTTTAAAATATTTTTCTATATAAAGATATAAGTGTTCTAAAAGAGCTTATTTTAAATAACAAATAAGACATAGGTCACAAAAGACCATATAAGAATCCATGTTAAACCAAAGGAAGTAATAACCAAACCACAAAATACACGGAGTAAATATTTTAGATGTATGAAATCTACATTTTGACTAAAATATATGTAAAATACAATTATCCAAACATGGAAAAAATGAAAATGATTTTATCTTGGCAAATTTACAAGTATTCCCGTCCTTTTCTCTAGGGGTGCCCAAAATCGGATATCCGAAAATTCTGATAGTGATTTTTGCTATCCGAATATTCGAAAATTCATATTTTTTTTTAAAATTAAATCAAATATTTAAATATTTAAAATACAAATTCATATATCCAAATACATATTAAATATTATTATATCACAAACTAAATGTATTCAAAATTATTTTACTCAAAATGACTAAAAGAAGATTCAAAAAACTAAAATATATAAAGTATTAGTTAATAAATCTATAATATTAAGATAAAAATATACATTAGAATAATAATAAACACTCAATATTACGTAAATAATCAATACTAAAAAAATATACAAATTTTTAAAAAATAATTTTTTGTTAGATTTTCGGATATCCGAAAATCCGAAAATCTAGAATTTTACTATCCGAATCCGAGTCTGAAATTTCGGATAGTATCAGATCGGATTTTCAGTTTTTTATTTTGAATGCTTGGATTCGAATTTTTATCAACACCACCCCTACTTTCCCCATCCTATAAACTTGGTATGGATCAAGTAACAAAATAAAACTTCTCATTTTCACTTCGGGTACAAATTAATATATAAAACAAAATTTAAAATAAAATCAAATATATTATACTGATTCATAAAACGAAGCCCTAAATATCGATTTGACTAAACACAAAATCAAAATCAAAACAAACAATCACATTATTGGTTTAAGACCTTTGTTAGATCTAGAGTTCAACCGAACTCGGCCTTCGATCTACGACACATTCGGTCATGAAATCTGATGGATTTGGGCGGAGATGGATCAATGGTGATAAGGATGTGAAGTTAGATGGAGAGGAGTTGAGACAGAGTAAGAGGCTCGAGACCCTAATGGAGGATTGTGTGTTCCAAAGGAAAGAATGAAAGTCTGAAAAGCAGAGATGGGTAGATAGTGAGTGGGTGTGGAAATGGAAACTCTTGCGTTTAGTTAACAAAAATTAGCCATTTTTTAATTTCAGTTTTTAAGTTATAGTTTTTAGAAAAAAACAAGGGTTTCTATGAAAAGTGAAAACTTGTTTAGACGATGAAGTTTTAGTTTTAAGAAAAATAAGATTAATGATTATAAAATAAGAAAAATAAGATAGGTGATAGAAAAGTAAGAGAGAAAGAGAGTATTATAAAAAAAATATAGGGTTAATAATAGAAAATTAAGAGAGAGAATATGAAAAGTGGTAATTTAAAAAGTGAAATGAAAATTTATGAAATTGTTGTTAAGTAAACAAGTTTTCATTTTTTTTTTAAAAAGTGAGATGAAAATTTTGCAATAAATCTCTACACACGTCTCAATATCATTTAAAAGAGCTGATTTTTTAAATTTCAGGATGCTTATAAAGTTGTACCTAAACTTTATAAGATTGTGCCTTTTAAAAAGATTGTGCCTTTTAAAATTCGCGAAGAAGCTCTATTTAGTTGTAGGGTTGACTGCGTCAAAAGTAATCTATTGTCATGCTTTTTTCAACTTGGGTAACATACTAGTTTTTTTTCTAATTAAGGTAACATACTTTCAAATCAAATCAATCAAGGTAACCATATCGGATTGAAATGTAAATAGTAATGACGTGACAGTTTGTCCAGTCAATATTTGGTTACAAGTGCAGAAGGGTAATATAGTCAATTAAATTTTATTTTAATCAATAGATGATAATTAGTAATTTAGGAAATCCCTTAATTGTAGGGATTTGATATCCCTTATAGTCAATTAAATTTTATTTTAATTAATAGATGATAATTAGTGATTTAGGAAATCCCTTAATTGTAAGGATTTGATATCCCTTACGTACAGTTACCATGTGTTTACGTGAACATGATTTTTCTATTTTCCTATATTGCACATGTGCAATATACATGTACAGTATATCTTTTCTTTATGTGATAATAACAGTACTATAAAGAACTTATTGAACATGTTCAGTAATGGTACCGATACTGAGGATTGCCTTTAAAGCCATATTTGAAGACTTTGAACATGTGCAGTAAGAGAATATATAGAGGTAAAACACATTAAACATGTGCAGTATATATTGAACATGTGCAATATACATGTGCAGTATAGAACATGTGTGGAATTGAACATGTGCAGTATTGAACATGTGCGAAATTGAAGCGGACGACAGCTTGAAATCGATTTCAATGGAGGGTTATCGCTGAAATAGGCAACAGAACTAATAACTGCAACTGAGAAATTATTGGGATTTAGAGAATATTTGATTCTCATTTTTGAAAATTTTCATACCCATTTTACCCCTCACATTAAATGACATGAGATTCAATTTTCAGCAGAATTTTGGGTATTAATTACTAATTTTGATGCAAAATGATTGGCTGTGAACGGTACCCCAGTACCTCAGTCTAACATGATACCCCATTGATCTTGAATCTACACACACACACACACAGATACACACACACACACACACACACACACACACACACACACATATATATATATATATATATATATATATATATATATATATATATATATATATATATATATAATTTACAAATATATAACTGTATGTCTGAAATTAAGAGATTCCTAATATGACATGAGCTACTCACTCACTCTTAAAGTTAAGAGTGAATTTCATAAGTATCAACATATGAGCTATTAATATAAACAAACAGTCTAAACTCAGTTTAAATTTGCAATTCATATTTTAAATTTATTTAAAAAGTGTTTTAATGCAAACAAATGGAACCTAAGAATGGAAGTGATTTATACACATAACAATTTTTTAGCATCCAGAACAATACATGTTTTGTAGTTTTGTACATTATGCAATATATAGTTGGTACAATATTGTTGTGTACGATAAAAAATTATTGTGCATAAATCACTTTCAATGTGTGAATATCGATTGTAATATTAATAAACATTTGATGATGATGATAAGAACTCAAAGTTAGTTTATTAAGACATGTTGTTTTTGTTAAAGATGGCATATTGGACCCGGGCGAATATCATTAGTTGAGAAAAACTTGAAGTGTGATTTCTACGCGATAAGTTTTGGAATTGGGGCCATTAGGCCCGAACCTAGACATGAGTCATGATATGACCTTATATATCGCTGGGTTCAATTCACATCTTGTCGTATTATGGTTTTAGGGTTTTGGCTTTTCCTCTATATATTGTAACAGATAGCTAGGGTCTAACTATCAAGATATATTGAATATATGAAATTGAAACATGAAAAAAATGATTGTAATATAATTGACATTTGACAATGATAATATTATGAACTAAAACAATATTACATTAAGACGACTTTTTTTGTATATTTATATTTATATAAATGACTATCGAACGATGGATTGAAACTTGATTTAAGAAGATACATGACAACCTATTATCACTAGCTATCAAAATTAATTGAACATTCACATTTGAGACTTGTGTTAAGTTTTAAGATATATTAGATCTAATCTTTAATGATCACATCATATATAAGCCTAATAATATTAAACATATTTACCATTGTAGCTTATTAGACAAGTATACTATTAGTTAAAACTATAGTCAAACCAAAAGTTAATTCATTATTAGACAATAAACTCCAGGGCAAATGTGAAACACTCATTCAACATAAATATTGGTTATTACATATTTTATCAGATTTTATGAGCTAAAAGACGCCCAATGATCAATAATGACATTTTACAATTTTACGAGCTAATATAAAATTAATAATGTTAAATATGATATATAGAACTATTACCAATGTTTTGTTACCATTACAATTCTTGATTTTTTTCTTCATATATCTTGCCTCTCTAACCACCAACTAAATATTATCAGGCAAAAGTCAACTACCCGAACCCATTTATCTTCATGGTTTCCGAACAAGGTCCAACTCTTCATATGATTATCACTGATATCTTTTAAATTAGTAAAATCTGGTATTGAACACAACAAAATTCACCTGCAACTAAAGAATGGGAAAAAGGGTAAGAATGGGGAAAAGGGGTAAACATTTAAATTTTCTAGTGAGTGACTAGATTGACACGACACTGCATACAAGTAACAGATCAAACATTGATAACTTGGAATATGAATAAACATTTAATAAGCATAGTAAGATGAGTTTTATATAAAAGGATCCACATTATGATAACATTATATAAATAAAAGAAGATGAGATACGATAGGAGAAAAACTCTTGACTATGTCACGACAACATCATCACGTTATGAATACGTCCAGGAAATGTGATGACACCAAAAATCATCAGGGCCCGCAGTACCCGACATCGTTCTCCGGCCAACAATGAAGTACGCCATCATACTCCAACATTATCGGTAAGTATGACTACATTGTACAACACACAGTATGTATCATAATATAATCTTATCAATATGAAAATGAACATGTCATGAATATCAATAAGATTTCAATGAGGTAAACATATAAGAGGGATGAATGATGCAAGTGCGTATGTTGAGTATAATCAATTAAGAATCATGATGAGCAACCAACTTGTTAAGATGTTTTTTTTAATATGCTTTGACTCGAAGAAATTTTCTGAAGAAACCTCAATTAAGTTATGTTATAGAAAAAGAGGATTCTTGCGTTTTTGCCCTCCTGCTGAGAAAGCATTCATTTCTCGGCTCATTTATGAATGACACGATTTAACTCTAGTACTCACAGATTGGGATGTGTATATAGATAGAACTTTGCAAATAATTAAGTTATCCCAAAGGTGATGGATGCAAGTAGTTAAAGCTTCTTCCTCCAAGATCTAATCCCCGCAATATACACTTACATGTTACCTATTTATAACACAATCATTTACAAGCATGTTAACATAGGACATAAGCATCAATAACCCCTTTACCTATGTTCACTTACACTTTTATGAGTTTCTAAGCGAGGCTCTAAGTCTCTTAATATGACTTTGGATCCCTTTTATTCACATTTAGAGGTTTTAGTAGCTAGTTATCAAGTTAAGTTGTGTTTTTATAGTTTAGGACCTTAGCAATACATCCTATCACTTGTAACATGGTTATGCACATTTTCGGTTCTCAAAGTGAAGTTCACAAGTCAATATGAGGCTAACAGGTTTCCTAACCTCAAATTAACTTTATAATATTTTAGCCCTTCATTTAATAGTGTAAAGTAAGTATAAGACCCAAACAAACCCGGGCGACGCTCAAAATGGCTAAAACCAACCAGAAGATTGGTTATGGCGTGACTGACTGTCTGGGTCGTTTTTCCTGTTGTCAACTCCCCCAAACTCCCAAAAATCCATATGTTATTACTTTTCATGTTCAAGGCTTCTTGTAATACACATACCATTAAACTTTTAAACTACATTTGATCATTATAACAACATTTTAACACCTTTAACCTTATCAAATTTCACCATTCATCTTATGACATTATAAGTTCAAGACCACACCCAAGATGGGGTTTTTAACTTAAGTTCAAGGGAGATTCACATTATTGTGAGAACAAGTTAAAAATTAGATTACGTTGGTATTTTTTTTTACTTCAAATCATTTCTCCTTTTCATTTATTCCATCACTTACCATAAACACTCATTTTAAGAACCCTAAGATCTTGGTTCCATACAAAACCCTGTAACAACAATGCTTAACAAAACATGATAGAACACTTGAAACTTTTTATGATTTTGAAATATTGAAGCTTATATTGGAGACCCATCATTCTTATCCTAATTTCATAGTTATGCCATTAAGATAACTCCATGGAGGAGGAGAAGAAGAAGAAGAAGAAGAAGAAGAAGAAGAAGAAGAAGAGGAGGAGGAGGAGGAGGAGGAGGAGAAGAAGAAGAAGAAGAAGAAGAGAGGAGGAGGAGGAGGAGGAGGAGGAGGAGGAGGAGGAGGAGGAGGAGGAAGAGGAAGAGGAAGAGGAAGAGGAGAAGAAGAAGAAGAAGAAGAAGAAGAAGAAGAAGAAGAAGAAGAAGAAGAAGAAGAAGAAGAAGAAGATACCTATCTTGAAATCTTCAATAGCAAGATAATAAATTCAGATTTGTTATTCCATTAGAAGAAGGAGAAGAAGAAGAAGAAGAAGGAGTTACCTATCTTGAATCTTCAATAGCAAGATAAGAAATTCAGATTTGTTATTCCATCATCCAACTCCAACTAAGGCTTTAAAAAAGTCATATTCATGAAATGAGCTCCAAGAGAAAGGGAAGATCCAAATAAATAGAAGATGTTGGAATTTTCTAGATGACGCACGATTGGTGAGTTAATAAAAATCAATTTTTTTTTTTATTTTGCAAAGTTTCTCTTAACCCCTTCAACTCTTAGGCAATACACACTTGACTCCTTACATTATGTAGCTTTAATTACTAAACACTTTACACTATCTTTATGTTAATATTTCATCACAATATCATCATACACCTAAATTCCTTAAGGTACAAGTCTTTTAAGCACATATATTGATTTATGTAAACATTTAGTCTTTAAATGTTTCAAATTTAATAACCCATATAAACATATTAAGGGTTAATATTGAAAAACCCTATGCACTTTCATGAATTATCGATTAAGTCACTGTACTTTTTTTTTCCGAGTATTTAAGTCCCTAGACAATTTTGTCTTATTCAAAACTATATATTCGACTTGTTTAGCACTAACCGGTAAACGGCACAGTAACCTAAACAAGAAAAAAGAAACTTTATGACTTAATCGTGAAAATAGAAAAAAAAGTTGGTATTTTAATAATAAACTATTCGAGAAACTAATTGTTTTACTTGTTAAGCAGACAGCAGGTAAAAAATATATAGATTTGAATAACACAACCTTTGTTTAGGGACTTTGACAGCGTTGATTCCCAATATATTTTACACTCAAACACAATAAATCAAACGATTTGTATTAAGAATATGAAGATTACAAAGAGAGAATTTGGGCACTTAATCTCTAGGAACTTTCACACTAAAAAACACACACTTAGGGTGGATGCTTCTTCAAAACCCTAGGAGAAAAATACTATATATACCTAAGCTTAAATTGGGGGTTTGTCCAAACACTCCCCTCAAAGTCTTGGAAATTAAGATTCCCCACAAAGTAAACTATTCCTATTTACAAATTGAATCTAGACTTTTATTATATTTAATTATACACTATTTTAGGCTAACAATCTCCCCTTTAGTGTATAAGTAAATATTTACAATTAAATGCAATTACACAAGCTTGAATGACAAGAAATAAAGTTTCTAACAATCTCCCCCTTCTTGTAATCAAGGCTTGTATTCTTCTGTAGTCTTGGGCTCAAAACTCCAATCTCTGAACTTTCAAGTATATCATTGATCTTCTTCAGATGACTCTCCCCTTATATGTTTCAGATCGGTGGCTCTCCCCTTGCATTTAGTAGGTCTTTCTCCCGTTAAGAACTTCAACACACGTTTCAGCTTAATATGTCTCCCCCTCATGATGATAATGAGAATTGTGATCATCATGTAATTCCTTCAGCTCTCCCCTTCCAATGAATAATCTCATTGTGTCTTCAAATCTTCTTTCTTTGTCGAAACAGATGATTACAGATTACAGACTCAGAAAGAAAATATTACATTTAAGAACATTACAGACACAGAAATACTTATCTCTCTCACATTATAGATTAAATCAGTACCTCTCTTCCTCAATAACAGATTATAAACATTTACATCATAAAATTTTCTATTTCCTTCAAAAACAACAATCTCTCCCTTATTACAAAATATTCAGGCCCAAAAGGATATTACAGTGAAGTTCATGGCTTTGCAACCTGAATATAAGAAAATGAAACATTCATTTATAAGTAACAATCCAGATTCCACATAGGAGTTCTGTTTGCACAATAGACTAAGTCTATGTGACCTACGTTCAGCGATGGCGTAACATTAACACTGGTAGGATTTCCAAATAATCATTGTGAAATCCTTTATCATAAAAGAATCACTCAAATCTGTTCCGGCTTTGTCTCGGTAGACAAGATGTTTATAGTCACACAGACTGTAGACTCCATGTGTCCTAGAAGTGACATTAAACTCTAGACTCAAAGTGCATCAACCGAAGTAGGAGACCGGAGAGGATGTCTTCCTTGCTTCAATATCAACAATATCCAAATGATATGTCGATAGAGTATGTGATATAACTCCATGCGAAATGAAACAGAATTCTTTTAAGAGACAACTGTGTAGCTTGGGGGGTTAGGTGCATGCGTCATTGGGTCCATGACGTCTTGTTCAATACCTAATTCCAACACATGGAATTTGGTAGCAGATGTAGGAAACCCATCAAATTGACATGATGTCGGTAGGATTATCTTTTCTTTTAATCCTTTCTCACCCCTCACCTCTCGTCATTTTTAAACTGTACTCCCTCTGGCTCACTTTTAACATACAATGAAAGTCAGAAAGCATAGCATTGTTAGCTCATGATGCACCCCCATCTCCTTTCGATAAGCCCTCTCATTTGCATTTTATCTATGCTCGACCATTATAGTACCCCGGAGTAACTAACACTCCTCAACTAATTGACCTGAGAACCCTTACTCACACAAACTAAAGTGGTTTGCTCCTTGGATAGGTTTTCCGGGTCTGGTTTAGACCATAGGAGCGATATATATGCCTAATCACACATATTATGCATCATCGGAGTTAGCATGATATCTTGAAAGATATAACAGTTAAGCTCATTGGGTATTTCAGATGATGGATGAGAGTTGAATGAAATATCTGGGAAATATAAGGTACTGTATAAGAGAGCTTCAATAGAATGTCTGATATGAGATTTGGAAATGAATCAGACTATCATGAAAGAATTAGGCTGTATGGGAGAAACTTGATGTATGGGAGAAATCAGAATATTTGAGAGAATCTCAGGAGGAATGAGATCAAGATCATCACGAAGATTAGATCGATTAATCTTGTTGGAAATTTATTCAGTCAGAGAATAAGATTATTCTAACAAAACCTTTAAATTGTGCATCAGAGTATTCAGAATGCTTACACACTATTCGTTAAGATGTCATCTTCAAAGCGCATCTGAAACTCCCCCTGCGAATAAGAAAAATATCAGTGAAATATAAAATGTTATGAGTGAATTTCAAGAATGAAACTCAAACTCAAACTGATAAGCATATGAAGTAGGGAGATTCCAGAGAAGTCACGAAACCACAGGTTCTAAATTGGGTGTTTAGAAACCATCTAAACATGAAAGAACGGGTTCTGATCTGTCTTGATGCAGAAGCTATTGCTTGAAGCACGGGTTCTACTTTGAAGTAAGTGGAAGCCATTTCACTGAAGATCGGGTCCTGAACTGAGTGATCAGAAGCCAACTCTATGAAGTACGGGTTCCAGTTTGAAGTGATCTGAAAACCATCTGCATAAAATTAAACCACTTTTGGTACCCATCGAAAGATGGGTCCTTTCTTGTTAGATCTTGGATTTCCATCGTCATGTAACGGCACAACAGTAGGAATCCATTTAACATTTGACACAAGTTTAAATGCAGAACCTTTTGGCACCCATTTGTATATGGGTCCAACGGGCTTTGAAACAACCTTAGGTAATGGAACTACCTTTGGCTTGAGTGATTTTGGAAATGCCTTAGGCTTGGCCTTTGGCGATGGTTTTTCCAATTTGTCAGGCGGTGATGAGGCATGCACTTTTGTTTTCTTAGATTGGTGACTTTTTCGTTTGTTTGGATAAGGTACAAACTTAGTCATCTCAAAATAGCACGCCGAAAAGTTTTGGACATAATTGAAACAGATTGCAGAAAGAGTATTTCAAAGGATTACACGCAACATCCTTTCCTGACACACTAACACTGTTATCGATTTTCACAAAAGATTCAGGCATAACTGACTTTTTCACAAAGAAACTTTGAAAACCAAGAGGTGTTATTTTAGAAATTATCCTTGCATGATCCATAGGAACAAAACAATCTGAGTTGCTACGTTTGGAAAGCTTAGTTATAGAGAGATTACCTTGGTGAGTGGGTTTCTTGGAATACTTTGATCGACTCTTAGCCTTTTTTGAAACCTCAGCTTTTGAAGATTTTGAACACTCACCTTTGAAGATGATTACAAGAACTTCAATCTTGGCTTTACCTTTATCTGATGATGTATGTGGGACTTTGGCAGGAGGATAGGTTTTTGAATCTATTAAATGAGAACTTAACCTTTCTGAAATAGTGTCAAAACGTTCTTTAAAAATGGTTAGTTCTAAACTTTGTTCAAAACTTTGTTTTACCAATTTTTCCTTGCTTTTGAGAAGAGCTTCTTGATATCCAAGGGCATTCTCTCGAGCTGTCCTTAAATCCTTTTCTAAAACATTTATTTTGTGTTGAAGAACCTTTGTAGGAATGTAAGGATGAGGGATTGGTTTAACATGTTTGGCTTTCATTTCAGCTGGTGAATAGCTAGAAAATAAGTCCTCCTTTATTGTGGGTACTCTATAAGGATAATTGTTGTTCAGCTTTTCATATTTAAAAGAAATTTCCCTTTTTTCATTTGCCCTTCTTTTCTCATCCTCTTGGGTTAAGACTTCTTCCTATGATTGAAAAAGGAAAGACTTGAACCCGCGTCCCATATACCTTCTATCATAAAATATTGGTAGAACTCACTGAGCCTTTTTCCAAAAACTTAGGATTTTTAAAACCAATTCCTTATTTGGAATGATAAAACCTAGTTTCTTTGGGTTGATTTAGATGAATAGTTTGTTCAGTCTGACCCCGTTTTAGAAATTCATCATCTAGGGTTTTGATTCGTGAGTACAAACCTATTCTCTCTTCTTCAATCATTTTATATTTTCTCCAACTATCTAAGTTTTCCACGTTTTAGGACTCTAAGAGTTTTGTAAGAACAGACGGTTCTGACTTCAAAGAACTCTTTTCCTTAGTGACTGCATCAATACAACTCATAAGGGAAGTGTTCCTATCCTCAGCCATTACCTTTTCAAGTAAGAATTTCTTTACAAGATCGTGCTCATTCAACCACTTATTTTTGTACACAGTGGATTGTTCTTTTTCAGCAATCAATTCATTCTTTAATTCATGTAGTTGAGCATGCATTTCATCAAATTCATCACTAGATTTAAAATCAGATAAGGAATGTATATCAGATAAATCAGACGAAAATGAAGAACTTTGGACCTGTTTGGAGTGGTTCATGAGACAGACTGGAGATATATCAACTTTCTCCTCCTCGACAGTCTTTTCATGTGTGGAAACCTTGAGTCATGATTGTGGAGTGCAAAAGGTGGATCTTCTAGATTGGAAACTGTAAAAACTCAGAAACTTCACAAGTTCGGATGCTGATGAATCCGGAATTCCTGATATGAAATTTGATGGGCGATGGATCGAAATTTTCAAATCAGTCCGAGGTTGAAAGATCAGAAGATTGTCTGAGGATAGATATCCATGTTTGAAGCTCAACAGATGTATCCGAGGTTGGTAACTTGGATCAAAAATGGCTTTTTGGACGTTGATTTTTCAGCTTCTCTGTAGAAAAATGGCTATAACTTTTTTCTAGGAGTCGAATTAGGCCTTGAAAATTGCCCGAGTCGGCTTTGTCATTATAGAAATTGTAGATCTCGATTCAAGCTTCATTTCAACGTATCGTAGGCACTGTAACGATATTCCAGTCAAAAGTTATGGCCTCTGGAAGCATTGAAAGTCACAAGTTCGGATGGATTGAAGTTTGGTGCGAAGAATGGTCCGAATTTCGGATGTATGATGCGAAATTCGGATGGAATGAAGTATGGTCCGAATTTCACACTAAAAAACACACACTTAGGGTGGAGGCTTCTCCAAAACCCTAGGAGAAAAATACTATATATACCTAAGCTTAAATTGGGTGTTTGTCCAAACACTCCTCTCAAAGTCTATGAAATTAAGATTCCCCACAAAGTAAACTATTTTATTTACAAATTGAATCTAGACTTTTATTATACTTAATTATACACTATTTTAGGGCTAACAGACTTAAATACTCGAAAAAAGTTCAGTGACTTAATCGATAATTGCATTAAAGTTCGTGAGGTTTTTTCAATATTAACCCAAATATTAATAATAAAGATAAATTTTAAGATAAAAATAAATAGGATACTAATTTAGAGATTGAATAATATAATTAGTTATCTAAAAATAACGGATGTTATAAAATAACCAAAAATAGTAACAACTTTTGTCTTTTTTTTTTAGGGTTATATTGAAAAAACCCTATAAACTTTTCTCATTTTCACAATTAAGTCCCTAAACTTTCTTTTGATTGTTTAAATCCCTAAACTATTTTTGTTTTATTCAAATGTATATATTTTTCACCGGCTACCGGATGAGTAGGTAAAATACAACCAATAAAATGAAAATTTTAGAGACTTTATCGTTAAAACATGTAAAGATAATGAGTTTTTTTCCAATATTAACTGATGAAAAAACCAAGGTTACTTACTTGTTTGGTAACAGGTCAAACAAGTCAAATATATATACTTTTGAATAAGACAAAAATAGTTTAGGGACTTAAACAATCAGAAAAAAAGTTTAGGGACTTAATCACAAAATTGAGAAAAGTTTATAGGGATTTTTCGATATTAACCTTTTTTAATCATTAATAGTAATATGACTTATTTTTTATCATTGATAACATTGGATTTTATATTTTTAATCATTTATAGTAACAATTTTTTTATTTTTTTATCAATAATAATAATAACTTGTGACCTGTAAACTTGTTTAGTAGGTCAACAATAACTTTTCAATTATCAAAAATAGTAAAACCTTTTTTTCAAATTAAAACCAATTTATTTTTATTCTTTAAGTTTTTTCATAATTTCATAAACACAAAATAAACCCAATTTAAGGTTTCAAAATTTGTTGCGAAATTTTATAATAAAATTTTAGTTTTTAATTTTCTATTATCATAACATCCCATTTTTAGGATAGATACGTGGAATTATTTCATTGGTTTAATCATTTAGTTTGGGGCCCGGTGATATAAAAATGTGTTTTGTGATATCGGGATCGGATTTTGGGTATCGGACCAAGTTATACCCAAAACGTATATATATTGTTCCTTCCTTGCCTTCTTAATTCATTTCAAAAGAGCCAGAGCCATATATGTGTGTGTGCGCTTGTGATTTTCAGCAGCATCAGTACTTCTAATCAAGATTCAAGGTTGAGGAAAGCTTCAAGATCATTCATCTCCTTCCTTGCCAAGCTTAAGGTCTCGAGTTGATAGAGTGGGGAAAGGGCAGGGAACCGAGACTTGAGTAGTTTGACTTCAGGGCAGGTGAGTTTGCATGCTTTTCTGTGATACTTGTACGATTATTATTAATACTTGCATGTTCTTTTACTGAGTTTATGAAATATCATGAGTTTACTTGCGAGCTTTTTACCGAGTTATTATCATGCGTTTTATTGAGAACTGTGTTTATTTATATGAGATTTGAGACAAACGAGCTATCGAGATACTAAACCGTACGGCTGGGTAGGGGTCGGGTCGCTCCCGATTCCCTTTTGAGTCCTGAAGACTGCTTTGTGCGGGGATCTCATATACCTGTTCAGTAGAGAACGCTGAACATTTTATTATCGAGTTTACTTCTTTTGTCGAGCTTTTATAATCGTACACTAACACTTGCATTCTCACCAGCTTTAGCTGGCCTGTGTGTGCTATTACGTGTGTCTCATGTGATTGGAGCGCTAGTAGGCCTGCTGGACCAAAGTAGGGTTACTGTTGCATCTTTGAGAAGTTAGCTACCTGTGCTAGAGGTAGTTATATTTTGGGGTTGTCATATATACTTCAGATAGGTTGCTTTACTTTCAGGAATTTTCGTGACTGTCTATTGTATAACTAAAGTTTTAAAATTATCGGGTTTCCGCATGTGTGTATCGGGATTAGTTAGAGACTATTATATTATATCGTTGTTGACGTGACATTTACGTGGCATTGTGGAATTAGTTCGAAGGTGTTACAATTATTATTTGTTTATTTAAAATATATTTAATTATATTATTACTATTATTTGCGATTATTTTTTAAATTTTTACATTTTATTAGTTTATGATTCTTATTTTTTTATAACCTATAATTTTTTAATATATATTATGATTATTTATTTATGTTTATATGATATAGGATTATTTATTTACGATTATATATAATATGAAGAAAAAGAACTACAGTTCATTCTTATTTTTAGTTTTCCCAACGATATAATCTAAATGGGTTGTAGTTATTTATTTGATAAACTAAAAATAAAAAAGGATTGCAATATATTTCATTCAAAACACTATAAACCGAAATAATTTATAGTTTTTTTCGTTGTTAAACATAATAAAAAATGTACGAGTTGCAATTATTTTGTTAGAAAAACTAAAAGATGAAAATATGTATAGTTTTTTTGTTCAAAAAATTTAAAAATGAATGGGTCGCAATTTTTGTCATTCAGGAAAACTAAAACCTGAATAAATCGTAGTCCTTTTCTTTTAGAAAGATTAGAAAACCAAATAATTTGTATTTTTTAATTCCAAATGAAAAGTACTACACCTCAATCGAGTTTTTAGTTTTTTCTGAATGAAAAAAACTATGAGTCATTCATTTTTAGATTTTTTTAAAAAAAAACTATGAATTATTCCAGTTTTTAGATTTTTGCTAACAAAAAATACCCAATCAATTTTTTAGGTTTCTACGAATGAAAAAACAATGAATAATTACGGTTTAAAGTTTTTACGAATGGAAAATACTAAGATACGTTTTGTTTTTTAGTTTTTTAAAAAAATTACGATCCACTTAGATTGAAAAAATAAAAAACTGGAACAGTTTGTATTTTTTTGTTTGGAAAAATTTAAAATTAATGGTTTGTAGTTTTTTCGTTATGGAAAAGTGAAAATCGAAATGATTCGTGTTCCATCCTTTCTTAAATATGCAATAATAATCCCCAAATAAGCAATTACCATTCTCCATAGCATAAATCTATAACAGAATATTACAATATCGTCTCGCGCTACATGTGCTACAAGCAGGCCTGGTTGAAAGGGTGGGCAGAATGGGCTTGGTCACAGGGCCCCAAATCTACCAGGGCCTCAAAATAAAATACCCATATGTGTTTTTTTATATTAGTTTTGGCCCATGTATCTGTTAATGAATAAGCCCAATGAGATTGACTGATTGAGCAAACAAAATTGCAAACACAAAAACCCTTTTACCTATGCAGCTGGGTGTTTACAGTAATCACAACCAGTTCATATATACTAGTTTTAGTCGTGTTTAGGAGGCATTCCAGCTGGTTGTTAGACAAAAATCACATGTACAACAATTTTTAGTCGTCGTTTTAAGTATCTTGGATGTTTAAGGATACAAGGCTAAGGTACTATTACATCACAATAGAATATAAAGCAGGTACCCAGATCTCAAAGCATTTTGCAAGGCAATGCCACAAGCTGAAAGTGTGCTATGTCCTCTGGGTTGAATAGATAGTAGACCTAAGCAGAAGGTCTAGTAGCTTTGACTCTACCTTGCTTGTAAAAGATGTGATGTAACAACCGTAAGCAAATGCTTAGTAAGTTAACAAGATTAATCATGATGCATGTATGTTATGTGGCAAAGTATAAGAATTAAATGCCTTTGGCAGGCTGCACCATATAATGTGGTTGCACTACTGAGACATGACACCTTAGGATATGAAATACTACGACGTCACTTAATTATTTTACTACGACACCGGATCACCCTGTGATATAGGGCTGGCTTCCCGTATATATGTGTCGTGAGTAGTGGTTAGTATAATAATGCTCTAAATATTATTTAAATGTTGACGAAATGCTCAAAGTAATGCCCAAGTAAGGAAGGCTGAAACAAAGACGCTAAATAACTAGGCAAATAGATGCACAATAAAGCATGTTAATAGAACCTATATAAGATCTTGCTAAGCTGGGCACTGCCTGTACCTCAGTGTTCGCAATCACTCATATAAGCACTATTGAGGATCAATGAAAGCATATAAAAAACAAAGTATGTCTGAATTACATAAAATACACGTAAACATGATAATTTGTTACTCAATGTACTATTAATGCTCGCAATTATTGGCTTTATAATACTCAGAATTGCTTGCACCGACTTAATAAGGCTTTAATAGACACTGGAGGCTTTGACACACTTTAAACAAAGTTTATATATATCTCTGACACTTAGCTTTGACTCATAAATAGCTCCAACACTTTAATCTACAATGAGATGTCTTACGATAAGCTAATAAATGTGTGAAGTGCATGATGTGTTTGTATTTGACAAGTACAGAGCGTAAAGTAGATTAACACAACTATCATTGACATATAATATGCTTTTATATGTTTCTATAACTAAATCTGTTATATGGTGGCTCATTATAAACTTCTAATCTCAGTTGAACTTTCTGTACTTTAATGAGATGTTGTTGCTTCAAGACTTAGCTTGTCTTAAAGACTTAAACAACACAAAACATCTAAAAGCAAAACAAGGAAACAAGGAAGGAGAATGAAAGTTTGAAAACCTCACACACCCACCCCGAGACTATAAGTCTCCGGGTCACCATGCTAAATTTGTGGCCAAAGCTTGGTCCTAGACCCATGAAACCACAAAACCAATACTTAGTGATAAGCCACTTTTGAAAGTAAAAGAAGTATGAATATTCGCCCTCACCCGAGACTTGAAGTCTCGGGGTAGCCTTCACTTGGCCAAAACCCAATTACAAGTTACAGATTCCACAAAATTTGGGCTTTAGGCCGAGATTTGAAGGAAGATTGATGATGACCTGATGTTATAAAGAAGCTAGAAGAGTAGAATGAAGTTTAGGAATTAGAAAACAAGGCAAAATTTCCTCCCCCTTTAGACCCCAAAACTAAGTTGAGGGGTTGAATATTAGCAATGACCACCATGAGTCTTAAAGACTCGCGGTCCTCCCCATTCTGAGATCAAAACTCAGGGGACAAGGCCTTGGTTGCAAGTCCATCTCTCGTTCATGCTTGGTAACTCAAATTAAACATTTGATATAGTTTATAGATGTTTAGCATTGCATTTAACACAAGTTATGAATTTGATGTTTATTAGGGTGTTTCCTCACGGTTCTTGGCCAACAGTTCGTAACCCACACACTAAACACATAGTGCACAAATATGAGATTTTGAGTTCGAATTACCTCAAATAAACTGTAGATTCTTGTTTGTTGTTGCTTGTTTGATCTTGATTTGTAGAGAGATAATAGAGAGAGAAACTAGGTTTGCATGTGTTTGTTCTTGAGAGAAAGTAGTAGAAGGTTGAAATGAATTTTGAAATGGGTAATACATGTTTTGTTATTGCAAGTTTAAGGTATTGACATATCACTCTACTTTACTTGCATCTTTTATTTCTTCAAATTATAGCCCTTTAACTTCTATAATTTTAACTTGAATAGTTATTTAATTATAAATATGCATCAAATCAACATAATTAACTTATTTGCAATATTAAGTAACTAATTTTAATCAGACATCAAACATTATATTATAGAAGCTTAAATTGCAACATTAAAGCTTAATTAGAAATCCAAGGTGTTATAATTCATAGTTTTTTCGTTCAAATTATATATACTCGTGAATAAATAATCGAATATTATATAACCATAAATAAATAATCAACATATATATTAAAAAATTATAAGGTTATGAAATAATAAAAATCATAAATTAATAAATTTAATGTAACATCTCATCTTCTGAGCAGGTACGTGTAATTATTTTAGTGGATATTTAATTTATTATTATTGTGTTGGTTCAATAGAATCCCAATTAGTGGATTATACGTGTCGGGAATGAGTTATACGTGGCGGCGGGATGTTATTTTAGTGGATTATTAATAATTATGAGATCATGGATTTAAATGATTCAGATTGATATTAATATTGAAATTGCGATATCGGGTTTGGATATTTGGGTACCGGGCATCTAACTGGAAAGCATATATAAAAAAGGGTTGGGTTTGAATGTTTTTTCTCCTTTTCCCTTGCGTAAAATAGAATCTGAGAAAAGTGTGTTGTGTGTGTTTGGTGTAATCTGGAGCAGCAAGGGAGCTTTGCAATTCAATTTGGTGATTGAAGTCCATCTTCCTTGTCATCTTTCTGTTCTTGAGCAAGTAAAGGTAAGGAACTTCAATTTCTTGATTTGGATTCGTGATATACGTTGCGAAATCGTGGGTGTAGCCTTGGTGCCTGTAGATTAGGTAGATATGAGTTTTATGTATTCCTGCTGCTAGAAAAATCGAGTTAAGGGGTTGATTATACCCCTGGAACAACCATATTCGTGAAACAGAGCATACCTGTTCGTCTGCGGTCGCGACCCCCCCTGAGCGCAGCCGCGATGAAGCGTGACGCAGTCGGCATGGTTTCGAGAGCGACGGAGGGTGCGCCTTAGACGGAGCGCAACCGCGATGGCCCTAGTGCGAGCGCCACCCTAGCGCGGCCACGATGTGTCCTGAGCGCGGGCGAACCGGTGGTGTTGCGTCGGGTTGGTTTTGAGCTTCAGAGACTGTTTTGGATTTTGGAGTCCGATTGGAAGTGCTTTTGGGGTTTTAATTAGTTATGGGTTCGGGTTATGAACTGTTATATGTATTCGTTGAGTTGGGTTGTATTAACGGTTGGTATCCATGTGTTTATAGGTATAAGTTGACAACGAGCTGAGCCGAATCAGAGATCGCAGGATTAGTGGATTGATCAGGTGAGTACTTGAGTCCTTTTGTAACTGCGAGATCATTTTTACGAGTCTTAGCTGTGTAGCTACTATGTGTATTGTGTATAAGACAGGGTCGCGAGCCTCAGGTATGATTCTATTCCTACATACGTGTTATATGTGCATGAGATGAGATCCATTCAGGGTGTCTGTGATGAGTTCCATACGGACGGTGCTTTGTAATGAGTGATCGCGCGAGCTGACTGTCCCTAACCAGTCTTCAGAGCGTGTATACACGGCAGGGCCTGTAGCCAGGTCGTGCCTGAGCTACAGGGTTTTAGCTAACCACTGCTGTGTGCGGTTGTTAGCCGGGGAAGGGTCCCCACAGTGATTGTGTGTGCATGGCTTTGGATCTCATGCTTTATGTCCATACCTGAGATATGTTGTTGAATAACAGGGATATAGATTGATATTGCCATGCGTGTATGTGCTATGTGTATGTGTGTTATGTGTTTATGCTGCAGAGTCTAACCCTCGCGTACTCACGAGCTTCCGGGCTTACGTATTCGAGTCTAACGTGTTCAGGAAATCAGAAAAGGGGGTGAGTAGCAGTAGCCGCCAAATCAGGACTTGGGATTGCCGATAGAACTTTGCGTTGGCTTTTGTGTAATAGTTAGGCTAGTACGGAAAGTGATAACATCTTTTGGGATTTGTAAATCAGTATTTTGTGTATGTATGTAACGTGTATGTCAGCTAGCTAGTTAATCAAGGGTATTAATTGTATCGAACTTGCGATTATGTTGTTAACCCGTTTGTATGAAGTTTAAATTATCAGTGTTTGTAGCATCCTTTGACACATGTAATATGATGTGTATGCGTTATTGCCACTTATGATATTGTGATGACGTGGCTTTTATGGGAATTGGGAGGGTGTTACATTGATGGTATTACAGCTTGTGGTTTGAAGTCTGAGTATCATTAGTGGATGCTTAACTTAAACCTTGTTCAGATCCTTGGGGTGATTCGTTCTTGTGATTGATATTAGTGGAATTAACTGACCTAGCTTATTGTATAACGCTGGGTGACCTATTTGTTGTTCTTACCTATTTCGGGTTGTGCATATCGGTATGGCAGATCAGAGCGAGGGTTCCGGCGCAGAGAGGCCAACGAGCGATGAGTTTGTCCGCAAGTCCGACCTTCTAGAGATTTTGACGCAATTTTATTGTCAGCAGGGTCTGGGTCAGGGTATGGGCTAGAGACTCCAGTGACAAGGGTTGATTCAGGGGCCGGTGCCTCTTCATCTACTAAGAGGGGTGGGTCCTTTAAGGACTTTATGACAGGAGCTCCAACCCAGTTCAGATGTGGTGTTAAGCCAGGGATGGTTATGGCATGGGAACGTGTGATAGAGGCGGCATTGTCGAGTGGCGCATGTGGACCCGAGGGACATGGTTTGATATGCGACCTATTTGTTGAGGGGAGGGGCATCCCAGTGGTTGAAATCCATTGAGTCAGCTATGACATCTTCTGCAGCTTACGCGATGACGTGGGATCAATTCAGGGCTGTGTTTGAGCTGCAGTACATTCCCAGATATGAGAGCGAGAAATGGAGCGTCGATTCCTTCACTTGCAGCAGGGTGAGATGACTGTGCAGTAGTACGTGGATCGGTTTAACGAGTATTCGCAGTTTGCTACTCAACATATCGCCACAAAGCAGTGAAAGGCCGATGCGTTTATCGATGGACTGCGATTAGACCTTAGAGAGTTTTTTGGATTGCACGAGACCCCTATCTTTGCCAGAGCGTTAGAGATGGCCCGCATAAGGGAGCAGGAAATAGAGAAGCAGAGAGAGCAGCCACCTTCTCAGCGACGACGTACGAGGACTCCTGAGCCGTCTTCGGGTGATTGGAGGCATTCCAGAGACACTTCCAGGGAGCAGTAGTTAGACCGGCGATGATTTTCGAGTCAGGGTTCGGGACGAGATTCAGGATCGAGGCGTGATAGAGATCGAGACAGGGGTGAAGATCGGAGACCGATGCAGAGTCAACTGTCAGATGATCAGAGTCGAATGCAGAGTTCGCGATATAGTGGGTAGAGTCAGAGTAGCGTGGGACAGCGGTCCCAAGATGTGGATAGCAGGGTCGATAGTTCTGTTGGAGATGGGAAGTGCCTGAGGTGTCATCGTTGCCACAGTGGGCCGTGCGTGTTGGATACGCCCAGATGTTATCGATGCGGTCAGCGAGGGTATGCTGCCGCTACATGTACGGCTATAGATCCGTTGTGCTTCCGTTGTGGGAAACCAGGGCATATGATTAGGGATTGTCCAGAGGCGGGATCATCAGTTCAGGGTGCGAGTTCCAGTGGGGCTAGGGCAGAGCCGTCATCATCCAGTGTCATGATACTGCTCCTAGGGCTCGGGGTCGGGTATTTCAGTCGACTACCGAGGAGGCTCGGGATGCTACTGATGTTGTTTCGCGTAAGTATGTTTGAACTTGTTTCGAGTGTGCGTTTTAGTTGATTTTGGAGCGGATCGCTCGTATGTGCTTGTGATATTCTGTGTGTTTTCTGTTGCGTGCAACTGCTTTGTTTGTGCTTATGACTGTGAGATTCGGTGACAGAGTGTGGGATTTTCATGTCCGGGTATATATGTGATGTTGATGTGTTAGAATGGGGGATATCATGATAAGTTGGGTTATCAGGGCTTCCGAATTGGGAATTGTGTTATGCTAGTGGATTGATCCCACTGAGTTACATGAGCTACATGGGTAATAATTGTGAATAAATCTGTGTGACCGAGAATTATCATATTGAGAGTGGATTTAAATTCTTTTGCGCGTTTACCCATGTCTATGGTATTGCGTTTAGCGATTCAACCGAGATGTCTTTATCTGTTGTTATGAGTGGAATTGAAGATTTTGCTGTGCTAGTAGATTAACTCTATGGAGTTACAAGAGTATGTAATCTTAACTGAGATCAGAGAATAAAGATAGATGATTCGAGATTATATGTGTAAATAAATTGGCTTATAATGTGACGCCAAGAAGAAGACCCTATGAGTAGAGGATATTATGTGTTTCAGCAAGATTTTACAGGAATTAACTAAATTGTTATTCGATTATCTAACTAAGTCCAAGATTAAGAGAGAATTGATGTTCTTCGAGCGTGATGCAAAGATGTGTACTTGCGAATGGGTTCGAGATAGATTCCGGGGACGAAATCTCTTTAAGAGGGGAGGATTTGTAACATCACATCTTCTGAGCAGGTACGTGTAATTATTTTAGTGGATCTTTAATTTATTATTATTGCTTTGGTTCAATAGAATCCCGATTTGTGGATTATACGTGTTGGGAATGAGTTATACGTGGCGCCGGGTTGTTATTTTAGTGGATTGTTAATAATTATGAGATCGTGGATTTAAATGATTCACATTGATATTAATAATGAAATTGCGATATCGGGTTCAGATATTTGGGTACCGGGTTCTATATGGAAAGTATATATAAAAAAGGGTTGGGTTTAAATGTTGTTTCTCCTTTTCCCTTGCCTAAAATAGATACTGAGAAAAGTGTGTTGTTCGTGTGTGGTGTAATCTGGAGCAGCAAGGGAGCTTTGCAATTCAATTTGGTGATTGAAATCCATCTTCCTTGTCATCTTTGTGTTCTTGAGCAAGTAAAGGTAAGGAGCTTCAATTCCTTGATTTGGATTCGTGATAAAAGTTGCGGAATCGTGAGTGTGGCCTTGGTGCCTGTAGATTAGGTAGATATGAGTTTTATGAATTCCTGCTGCTAGAAAAATCGAGTTAAGGGGTTGATTATACCCCTGGAACAACCATTTTCGCGAAGCAGAGCAGACCTGTTCGTCTACGGTCGCGGTCGTGACCCCCCTGAGCGCGGCCGCGATGAAGCATGACGCGGGCAGCATGGTTTCGACAGCGACAGAGGGCGCGACCTAGACGAAGTGCGACCACGATGGCCCTAGCTGAAACACCCTTCCAACTAAAATAGTTGTTTCACGAACAATTAACAATAATTATCAGAATGTACTTGCGGAAATGTGGTCAAATTTAAATTTTCAATGTTCAAAAGTCATCAACATGATACTACCCACTTTGTCACGTAATAATGAGCAAAGTGTGGCATATCATGGATCGAAACAGATGGGGTTACAAATGTTAAACATCCAGATTATCTAACCATGCATAAAAGCTAAGTTCATTATCGAGCATATACCAAAACGGGAGTCCACTAAATCCCCACCCCAAAGCTTTATCAAAGATATGCAAACACAATGAAGCCGCTAGTCAAGGTCCAATCCACTTCCAAGAAGGTCAAGTTTTGATGCTTTCCTTTACCTGAAAGGGGTTTAACAACTAAAAGGGGTCAACAAAGTTGAGTGAGTTACTAGATTAGCAAAGAATACATAATATACATTCATGCAATGATAAGCAACGAGTATGTTCAATAAACAATATGATCCAGTGCTCAATTTAGGCTTAGAGCGGGCCCAACATTATGGCTCAATTTAGGCTTAGAGCTAGCCCAACATTATTGCTCAATTTAGACTTAGAGATAGTCTAACGTCTTGCTCAATAAAGACTTAGAGCTAGTCCAACATATTGCTCAATTTAGACTTAGAGCTAGTCCAACATATTGCTCAATTTAGACTTAGAGCTAGTCCAACATATTGCTCAATTTAGACTTAGAGCTAGTCCAACATATTGCTCAATTTAGACTTAGAGCTAGTCCAACATTTTCCATGGATATCCAGGTGAGGTCATTTGAAAGCATATCAAGCATGGTGAGGTCCAACGTTCCTCACACAAGCCCAAATAAATCATTCATAGAAGGAATGAAAGCAAGTATGCAATAACTATCAACATGTCAACAGTTAGCTTCACAAGGTATTCAACGAAGTATGGCTCCACAAAGCACATCAAGTATAGTGAGGCTCAATGTGCCTCACATAAGCCCAAACGAAGTATGGCTCCACGAAGTATGGCTCAACGAAGTATGGCTCCAAATAATCATACATGTGAGAGTTGAGGATATGTATGCATCTACCATCAAGACATCAACTCCAGGCGAAATCAAGTGAAGCATATCAAGTATGGTGAGGTCCAAGGTGACCCACATATGCCCAAATACATCATACGTAGAAGAAACGAAATCAAGTATGCAACAATTATCAATATGTCAACAAATAGCTCCACAAAGTATTCAAGGTATGGCTTCACAAAGTCTACCAAATATAGTGAGGTCTAATGTGCATCACATAAGCCCAAAGAATCATACACGTGAGAATTGAGGTTACTTATGCAACTACTATCAAATATCGACAATAGACTCAACATATCAAGTAGGAGGAGGTCCAAGGTGCCTCACATGTGCTCAAGGGATCAACATATCAAAATTGAGGGTGAATATGCTACTACTATCAAGATATCAACAATTAGCTCAACAATATGTTCAACAAGGCAAATAGCAATATACAGGAACATTATGTAACACCAATTCTAGAACTCACAGTGATCGGTTTATAGGATTCCAAGGCCTTCCAACAAAGTCACATTAGCCCCGAGAATGGCTAAAGCTTGCGATCAAGCTCCTTTCGGCTCGGTTCACCTAAAAGCATTCATAACGCGCATCCGTAAGCCCCCGAACACAATATAAGCCCATAGGATTGGCCTAAGAGTATTGGGACATTAAACCGAAAGTACTAAGTCCAAATGAGGCCCTACAAGTTCCGGAATGGATCAAAGGCCCTCAAACCCTTTAAACACTAAATTTAGAAGTGCATTGGACGTATAAGACCCGAGCATCGACCCCCGACTGACCAAAATCAATTTTGGGGGCAGGAGGTTGGTCATGGCGTGCCCATATGGTGGTCATGGCGTGACCACTGTGCCAGACAGGTCCCAACTTTATTTTTTTGACATAAATGCACACCAAACTCCTCAAAACTTCCATCAATGCTTCTAACATTCGTAAGGGACTTTACCAACAATATATTTAGCATATTAAGGTCATTTAAACCCCTCTAAACATAATAGAATCATTTCATAACAATTCATGATTCCATGGAGCTCATACGGACTCCGAACGAGTCCGAAAACGACCGAAAGCTCCAACCGACAACACCGAGCTCCAATTGAGCTCATAATCAATTCTAACCAATCCCATAGCATTATTAAACATACTTGGGCTATGTTTAGACATTCAACATACATCTAAACATTGAAACCCAATTCCAAAATGATTTGGAACTCATTGAGGCATTTCACCGAACACTTGGCGTGCGGTTTAGCCTAAAAACATCATTTTGAGTTCTTGCACATATTTTGTGTTTCCCAACTCATGTAAACACTTTAATAATACAATTGAACACTTTCCAAATACATTATACTATAACATAGCATTTTATTGCTTCATGGAGTCCATACGAACTCCAAACGGGTTCCAAACGACCAAAACCCGAACTAAGCCTTCAAAACTCCAATTGAGTTCCTACTAGCTTCTATTTACTTCCATTGCTATAAATAACATGTTTGGACCATAATGTATCATACGAAATATGTAAAAATGCCATAACCCATTTCATCCACCATTAAAGCTCAACTGGAGCTCCAACTCGGGTTTTACTCAAATCACCAATCCAACCCATTCAATCACGAATTTATGACTCAAATAAGTTTATAAACCATAAACATTAACCTATACATGAGTTTTGAGTCATCTACTAACTCAACTCAACAATACCCACTTAGGGTTCCATTCTCCATCAATGGAGAAATGGAGAAGATGAAGAAGATGGAGAAGAGTAGAGATATTCATACCTTCAATGGAGCTTCAACCTTCACAAAATCACTAGCCAAAATGATGCCAAATCCAAACCCTAGCTCCCACCTCTCTCTTTTCTCTCTTCTTTTCTCCAAAAGATGAAAATGTGTGTGTTGGTGGTGATGGTGCACGGTTTTGAAAGAAAGGGGGGAGGAGTTTTGGCCTTTGGCCACTCCAACCCTCTAACTCCTACCCAATTACAAAATGCACCCCTTCACAACTCACCTTTCTATTTCTTTAATTAGAACCTACAATGTTATTAGATGCCACAATTAAATAATTCAATACCCAATTAAATGAATTTGACATAATTATACTAAATGGATTCAAAAACTACATTAAACCATTCTTATGTCATAGATACCCATTATTTAGTATCAAAGTACATAACCTATTTTTGTCACTTCAGTACAACCCGACGTTTTAGTTTTCTTTAATCATTCAAGTCCCAACAATAGCAATCATCACTAATATTTGGTAATTAACTCATAATATTGCACTTAAGTTCATAATTATAATTGTTTCACAAAGTTAATTACCCTTTTAATTATTGGGGTGTTACAATTCCTCCCCACTTAAAAGGATTCCGCCCACGGAATCAACTCGGATCAACTATGCAGGGTATTTGGCCTTCATCTCGACTTTCGTTCCACAAGTCATTAAAGACCTACGATAATGTTTCCAAATTCCAATGAACCAACACTATCTCAATCCATTTATTTCTCCACTTAGTGACTTTTCAATTCAATACTCGGTCGAGTACCGAGACATCAATGTGTGGTTTTCAAACTGTTTATTCCCAGAGTCAATTATGGGTAACTAAATACATTAATATCCATTACTAACTATACAAACTTCCAGATTTAGTCAACATAGGTAATTTTACAAGTATGCCTCCTTTGATATTTTTTTAACTTCCTGCAATGTTATAACATATTTTCAACTTGATATTTCACATTATTCTATTTCAGGTTTTCAATATAGAGTCATATTCATCCACTAACTGCTATACGTTTTTCATGCCAATCACGGTACTACATAATTAAGATAATTCAATTACACTTTATCCGTTTATGTCAAATTTCAACATATTACATTGTCACGTCACTATGACTTTCAGTAGACCATTTTTTCTAATAAAACTCATATGATTTTAACATGTTCGTAGGGTTGATAGTCTTTCACCAATTAAAATGAGCACCTATGGCGGCTCGGTCAACTATTTTGGTCACTTCCACCAACAAAACCCATTACATAACATGGTCGACAATATATAATTAATATTCATTACCTCGAGATATCAACATACTTCAGCTTCCTCTACAGTATGTGCATAAAAGACTCTAACATACGTGCCATTTTCAAAAGCAAACACTTTTACCTACTCAACATTAAGACCATAAAATATCTCATGAGTTTGAGTCACTATCCAAGGTGGTGACCATACTACATAATTAATTGTCTTGTCACATAAGACAAGACCAAACCACATCATTAGCTAAGACATATAAAATGATCATAGAGAATTCATCCAAAAATGTAATTAACTATTTAACCAATAAAGTCATCACATATGATACAATCTGTATTAAGTTTCCAGTCAAGTTTACCTAATATATGCACCTTGGAACGGCGCCCAAGAATCATAAAAATGCAATATGTGAGTGTCTAAGGGATATAGTTCATTTTTAATTCTACGTGTATCAATTAGCCACTTATCCCTTAAGATTTTCATAACTACCATTAACAATTTACTTGACCTCAGTTGTACGTTGTACTTTCAACAATGACCTTACTTTATTACACTCATGTCATGTATTAAGGTCAATCCATCTTCATACATGTAAGGTACAACTACCTTTGGGGCATTATAACTTATCGACATATAATTTTCAACATTTTTCGAAATAAGGTGTGATAAATATCATCCCTCCTCATAGGTCGTCCCATGACCAATTCTCTCCTAGTGTACTTACTTCCCTCGCACATTATCAAACAAAGTCAACTGTTACCCAATCAGCATAGTTAAAATATAAGCATTTACCATCATTAACTAGCTTACCATTTCTTCATTAAGTGATAATTTAGCATGCATTCAACTCGTACTCAAGGGTCATATGACAACTAATATGATCAATCTCAACCATAATGCGACAATTATATCAATACATTAACAGATACAACTGTAGTATGTTCCAATCAATGTTCAGTTCGTAAATCATGCATGCTGAAATCATATTAGCAATACCCAGTGGTTCATATAGTTCATGATAAAATATGTCAATGCAAACAAAGCATACATATACAAGCAGTAAAGATGCCATCAAAATGCTCAACTAACAATCCAAATGTTCAGAATTAGCAGCAACATGCTAAATATCATCTCTATGAACATACGTGGATAAAATCATGTTCATACACAACATACATTACCATCTATTTCATAGTTCAATATAAGTGTCATTACACTTCTATCCGACATTTCAATATTGTTGTGTAATTGATACACTCGAGCTTATCATGATCAACCCACCAATGATGGGGTTTGCCACTAATATGAGCATGCCAAAATCTCACATAATTCATATTGATTATTAAGTTATCGACTTTTATGCTTTCTTGTCATTTTCTTACATGAAAAGATTCACAAATAAGAAAGCCAAATAGTAGGGACAATACGAGTTTCGTCCACTAAAATTTTTTTTTTTAATCACAATTCTGTGAATTCAAATTTAATGCAATTCAATCAATCTAAACATAAACATATGAACTATTATCAATCCAACACATTATATTGAATGATTAAAGAGAGAAATATTACATTGATGTTCTTGGTGACTTGCACAACACTTTTTCTCTCTATCAATCAGATCCGTATGTGTGTATGTGTATTTGTGTAATCTTCGATTCCTCTTATAACAGCACAGATACACTCCTATTTATACACAATACAAAGTATTGAGGATTTACAAAACAACCCCTGAACTTTTACAATAAAATTGATTACAACTCTATATAAATTTGTACCCAACAATCTCCCCCTTAGAGATGAAATCAATTTTCAAATTAAAGTACATTGCAGGGAACTTGAACATTCTTTCTTGAAACTTTTCTTGCACCTTCTCTTCGATCTCTGAATCTTCTTCTTTATTGTCTCACTCTGATCTTCACATCTCTTCTATTCTGATCTTCTCTTTTCTTGTAAGGACACTCCCCCTTGGATCATGAATAACTTTTAAATCTCTTCCTTGATCAATTGTCTTGAGATGATGTAGTAATTGCCTTCAGTTGATTTCAAATTACTCAACAGTTGTTTCTGAAATTCAGCTTTTCTCCCCCTCATGATGATCATAAAAAATTATGAACATCATGCAAAAACTTCAGAAACATTAATTCAATGAAATTACAGTAGAAGAAATACAACAACAATTACAACTCAGAAATTATTACAAATTGACTTTCTCCCCCTTAAACTGACATCTCTCCCCCTATACAAAACAGATTTATCTCACCCCCTCAAAAAGTTCACTCCCCCTCGAATTGATATTATATCTTTTTAGAACAAAACAAAGCTTTACAACTTTGGGGAAAATGAAACACATTCATTTTGTGAGAAAACAAGTCCAGGTCCACATAGGATTCCTGTTTGCACAATAGACAAAATCTATGTGACCTACTTTCAGCGCTGGCGTGATGTTAACACTGGTAGGATTTCCAAATAGTCATCGTGAAATCCTTTATCATGAAAGAATCACTCTTATTTGTTCCGGCTTAGTCACTTTGGACTAGCAGTTTATAGTCACGCAGACTGTTAGACTCGATGTGTCCTAAAAGTGTATATAATCAGCTCTAGACACAATGTGCATCAAATGAAATTGGAGACCGGAGCAACTGTCTTCCTTGTTTCAATATCAATAATATCCAAATGATATATCGATAGAAATGTGCTATATCTCCGTGATTATTGAAACAGAAATCTTTTGAGAGATAACTGAGTAGTTGGTGGGGTTAAGTGCATGCGTCACTGGGTCCATGACGTGTTTTTCAATATCAAGTCGCCTAGGGCTTGATAGATTATGTGGTTTACCCAGCAGACACAGTGTAGGATAGGATTATCTTTTCTTCAAATCCTTTCTCAACTCTCAGCTCTCAGCATTTTTCAACCTAGCTCCCTCCGGCTCACTTTTCAGAATTAAATTCAGTCAGCTTTATACGAAAAGCATGATCTGATGCACCACCATCGCCTTTTAATATCCCTCTCATTTACATTTTACCTCTGCTCGACCCTGTCAGTATCCCGTGATAACTGACACTTCTCAACTAATAAACCTAAAGAACCCTCACCCACATAAACTATAGATGGTTTGCTCCTTGGGTAGGTCTTCCGGTTCTGGATAGACCATAGAAGTGAAATTTATGCCTATCACTCAGATTGGTGCATAATCGGAGTCAGCAGAAAAATTTTCAGCTTTGAAAGGTCATGAGATATGATGAAATCCAACTTATATGGTATTGGAGATGATATGCAGATAATTTTGGGAGATATCAGAATGAAATGGAAAATCTGATATATGATATGAAAAGAATAAGATTTTCTTGAAAGAATTAGCACATGGGAGATAACAGGAGAATCTAGTATAAATTGGAAGCATTGTAACAAAGAGAATCTCAGAAGAAATGAGATTATGAAAATCAAAGAGATTAGATCAATCAATTAATCTCAATGATAGATTCAGAGATTCATAAAAAAAATTTCTTTTCAGCTCAAAAACTCTTTTTATGTGTGTATCAAATATTTTCGTGAAAAATCACACACCGTTTTTGAAAAATGTCATCGTCAAAGTGCGTCTGAAACTCCCCCTGGAAATAAGCACACACAGTTAGTCAACTCATAGAAATGAAATCAGGAGCAAAAAATTATAAAAATAAAACTCCCTCTAAATCAATGTAGCTTAAGAGTTGAATTCAGGGCAGGAATTCCAGAAATATTTGTCTTTCAGACTCGGGTTCTAATCTGAAGTGATTAGAAGCCATATGTCACGGAAGCTCGGGTTTCAGTCTGAAGTAACTGAAAACCATTGTCTCTGGTTCATTGAAGTCCGGGTTCTAGTCTGAATTGAACTATAAACCAAATGATTGAACTGAAGAACGGGTTTTAGTCTAGATTAACTAAAAACCATCTTGAGTTGAAGCACGGGTCTTGATCTGAATTAATCAAGAGCCTCTTGAAATGAAGAACGGGTCCTTATCTGGAATGATAAGAAACCTATAACCTGCAAAATTTAAGATGTCTTTGGTATCCAAACAGATTTGGATCCAGACTTGTTAGCACTCTTGGGTACCCATTTCAAAACAGGTTTTGGTACCCAATTGTACTTGGGTTTAGGTACCCACTTGTACTTGGATTTAGGTACCCATTGCAAATTATAACTATCAGCTTCTTTCTCAAAAGCAGAAAACAAATTTCTTTGAGTATTTGGAAATTGAATATCTGAATTTCTAAAGAAACTTGACTTTGAATGTTCAGACTTTTTCAAACTCTTCTTTATGAAAAACTGTCCGATTCTTGCCTGTTTCTGATAATACTTGGTATTTTTCTGTGAAAATGTTTTCTGATTAGAATGACCAGTATTTTCAGAAACTTTAAGAAAATTTGACTTCGAAGATTCACCGGTGTAAATCTTGACCGGAAGTTGTTCAACAATTTTATCTTTGCCGCTGTGTATCTTTAACAAATACTGAAGTTTAAGATCTGAAGAAGAATCAAACTTAGCAGAGTTAGTTAGATTCACTTCACTTTCAGAAGACAAACCAGAGTGATTAACATTGGATTTTAAACACACTGAAGAAGGGGTCTTAACCTTTGACTCAGTTGACGAAGTAAACACATGTAATTGTTTTGTAAGATGAAGTATCTGATCTTCCAAACTTTTGATAATGACTAAATTTGAATTTCTGTCATGATCAAATGATTGGTAATCAGATTTAAAAGATTGTTCTTTGATTAAGAACATTTGTCTTTCATCTTCAAACAATTCAGATTTTGATTTAAAATCTTGTTCTTTAAGTAAGAACTCATGTCTTTCCTTCTCAATCAAATCTTTAGTTAAAGACAACTCTTGTTGAAGAGCAAAAATTTCTTCATTTTTGTTTAAAATACAATTCTGATCAGTTGGTTTTGTCTTACAAAGTGTATCTTCAAGATCCTGAACTTTCTTGTAAAGATCAGATCTTTCAGGCAAAAGATATTTCAGTTGAGTTGCATTCTGAAAATTTTCTTGTTTCAGCTCATCAAGTTCTTTAAGTAATTCAGATATTTTCAATTGATGAGCACAACTCTCAGAGTTTTGTTTTTCTTTTAAGCTTTGAATTTCTTCATTCAATATTTGTACGTCACGTAACACCAAATGTTTATCAGTATTTAACTGAATGAGAATGTCGTAATTGTTCTTACGAATCTTTTCAGATTCAGTAAGTTTGAAAATCAGCTCAGACTTTGACAATTGTTCAAATTCCATTATGAATTGCAGAAAAATGAACTTCCAAGATCTTTTATGGACTTATGAAAATTTGAATGAATCTTGATTGAATAAAACTGAATCTTGAATGATTAATTTGTTAAAAATCAGCTCTGATTTGACTTTTTGACGTTGAAATTTTAGATTTTCTGCAGAAAAATGCCCATAACGTATGGTAGGCCTTCTAACTATGTTCCAGTCAAAAGTTATGACCAATTTAAGCAGAATAGGTCATATAGTCAAACTCGAATGATAAAAGAATGAAACTCGAATGATATGAGATGAAACTCGAATTATTAAGGTTGAAACTCGATCAAAGAAAGATGAAACTCGAACTATAAATGATCAAACTCGAATGATGAATTATCAAAATCGAATGATATGATATGCAACTCGAATGAATTTATGTTAAACTCGAATGAAATGGAATGAAACTCGATCAATTAAGCTTGAAACTCGATCAATTAAACATGAAACTCGAATGATTAAGGCTTAAAACTCGAATCATAAGGCATGAAACTCGATGAATGTATAATCAATCTCGATACCACAGTGAATCAAACTCGAAATAAGCATATATCAAACTCGATCAATTAAGAAATAAACTCGATCATTTAAGGATAAAACTCGAATAAAGCATACATAAAACTCGAATGAAACACAAACAAACTCGAATAACAACTTGATCAAACTCGATTAAAACAAGGAATTCACTGTAGCCCGAGTTTGAACAACAACTGATCAAAATCAAGTTCAAAATGACAATTTTCAACAAAAATTCACGAATTGATTTCAGATTGAAATCGAACCTGCGGTTTTCACACACAAACACTTTTTGAAAAACAACTTTGGCCAATTTCAGATTAAAATCCAAAAATCAACCAAAACCTCAAGAACACACACTTTTTCAAAAATTCAGTAAAATCCAAATTAAATCTGGTGTGTTTGGAATTAAAATCTGATGTTTATCACAATAGATTCGACTTTAAATGCTCCACCTTCGTTCCAATTTTCAGAACATTTCATCCACAAAATCAAAATCCAAAATTGATTTTCTGATTTCGAAAAAAAAATTGATGTAACAGTGTTCGAAAAATCAAATTTCAAATTCAAAATTCAATCAATTTCAGCCATATTAGTCTCTGATACCAATTGTGAATTCAAATTTAATGCAATTCAATCAATCTAAACATAAACATATGAACTATTATCAATCCAACACATTATATTGAATGATTAAAGAGAGAAATATTACATTGATGTTCTTGGTGACTTGCACAACACTTTTTCTCTCTCTATCAATCAGATCCGTATGTGTGTATGTGTATTTGTGTAATCTTCGATTCCTCTTATAACAGCACAGATACACTCCTATTTATACACAATACAAAGTATTGAGGATTTACAAAACAACCCCTGAACTTTTACAATAAAATTGATTACAACTCTATATAAATTTGTACCCAACAAATTCATCATTGTCCATATTAGTTCCATTACGAAGATTAAAGAAGTACACGAGTACTTATATACCACTTTATAGACTTACGGTCTACCCATTACATTCCCATCCTAGGCCGAATTCAATCTTAAGATTGTTTTACTAGTGTTGCCTAGGTGGGTCATTATCAGCATCTGAAGCCGCGTTCAGTGTTGAGTATCGTCGACTATACTCAGTCATTGAACACATGCTCTGATACCAAATTGAAACACCCTTCCAACTAAAATAGATGTTTCACGAACAATTAACAATAATTATTAGAATGTACTTGCGGAAATGTGGTCAAATTTAACTTTTCAATGTTCAAAAGTCATCAACATGATACTACCCACTTTGTCACGTAATAATGAGCAAAGTGTGGCATATCATGGATCGAAACAGATGGGGTTACAAATGTTAAACATCCAGATTATCTAACCATGCATAAAAGCTAAGTTCATTATCGAGCATATACCAAAACGGGAGTCCACTAAATCCCCACCCCAAAGCTTTATCAAAGATATGCAAACACAATGAAGCCGCTAGTCAAGGTCCAATCCACTACCAAGAAGGTCAAGTTTGATGCTTTCCTTTACCTGAAAGGGGTTTAACAACTAAAAGGGGTCAACAAAGTTGAGTGAGTTACTAGATTAGCAAAGAATACATAATATACATTCATGCAATGATAAGCAACGAGTATGTTCAATAACCAATATGATCCAGTGCTCAATTTAGGCTTAGAGCTGGCCCAACATTATGGCTCAATTTAGGCTTAGAGCTAGCCCAACATTATTGCTCAATTTAGACTTAGAGCTAGTCTAACGTCTTGCTCAATTTAGACTTAGAGCTAGTCCAACATATTGCTCAATTTAGACTTAGAGCTAGTCCAACATATTGCTCAATTTAGACTTAGAGCTAGTCCAACATATTGCTCAATTTAGACTTAGAGCTAGTCCAACATTTTCCATGGATATCCAGGTGAGGTCATTTGAAAGCATATCAAGCATGGTGAGGTCCAACGTTCCTCACACAAGCCCAAATAAATCATTCATAGAAGGAATGAAAGCAAGTATGCAACAACTATCAACATGTCAACAGTTAGCTTCACAAGGTATTCAACGAAGTATGGCTCCACAAAGCACATCAAGTATAGTGAGGCTCAATGTGCCTCACATAAGCCCAAACAAGTCTTTCTTAGAAGAAAAGAATCAAATATGCAACAATTATCAATATGTCACCCGTAGCTCCTCATAGTATTCATCAAGGTATGGCTTCACAAAGTCTAATAAGTTTAGTGAGGTCTAATGTGCATCACATAAGCCCAAACAAATCTTTCATAGAAGGAAAGATATCAAGTATGCAACAATTATCAATATGTCAATACATAGCTCCTCAAGGTATTCAACAGGGTATAGCTTCACAAAGCATATCAAGTGTGGTGTGGTCCAACGTGCCTCACATAAGTCCAAATAATCATACATGTGAGAGTTGAGGATATGTATGCATCTACCATCAAGACATCAACTCCAGGCGAAATCAAGTGAAGCATATCAAGTATGGTGAGGTCCAAGGTGACCCACATATGCCCAAATACATCATACGTAGAAGAAACGAAATCAAGTATGCAACAATTATCAATATGTCAACAAATAGCTCCACAAAGTATTCAAGGTATGGCTTCACAAAGTCTACCAAATATAGTGAGGTCTAATGTGCATCACATAAGCCCAAAGAATCATACACGTGAGAATTGAGGGTACTTATGCAACTACTATCAAATATCCACAATAGACTCAACATATCAAGTAGGAGGAGGTCCAAGGTGCCTCACATGTGCTCAAGGGATCAATATATCAAAATTGAGGGTGAATATGCTACTACTATCAAGATATCAACAATTAGCTCAACAATATTTTCAACAAGGCAAATAGCAATATACAGGAACATTATGTAACACCAATTCTAGAACTCATAGTGATCGGTTTATAGGATTCCAAAGCCTTCCAACAAAGTCACATTAGCCCCGAGAATGGCTAAATTTGCGATCAAGCTCCTTTCGGCTCGGTTCACCTAAAAGCATTCATAACGCGCATCCGTAAGCCCCCGAACACAATATAAGCCCATAGGATTGGCCTAAGAGTATTGGGACATTAAACCGAAAGTACTAAGTCCAAATGAGGCCCTACAAGTTCCGGAATGGATCAAAGGCCCTCAAACCCTTTAAACACTAAATTTAGAAGTGCATTGGACGTATAAGACCCGAGCATCGACCCCCGACCGACCAAAATCAATTTTGGGGGCTGGAGGTTGGTCATGGAGTGCCCATATGGTGGTCATGGCGTGACCACTGTGCCAGACAGGTCCCAACTTCATTTTTTTGACATAAATGCACACCAAACTCCTCAAAACTTCCATCAATGCTTCTAACATTCGTAAGGGACTTTACCAACAATATATTTAGCATATTAAGGTCATTTAAACCCCTCTAAACATAATAGAATCATTTCATAACAATTCATGATTCCATGGAGCTCATACGGACTCCGAACGAGTCCGAAAACGACCGAAAGCTCCAACCGACAACACCGAGCTCCAATTGAGCTCATAATCAATTCTAACCAATCCCATAGCATTATTAAACATACTTGGGCTATGTTTAGACATTCAACATACATCTAAACATTGAAACCCAATTCCAAAATGATTTGGAACTCATTGAGGCATTTCACCGAACACTTGGCGTGCGGTTTAGCCTAAAAACATCATTTTGAGTTCTTGCACATATTTTGTGTTTCCCAACTCATGTAAACACTTTAATAACACAATTGAACACTTTCCAAATACATTATACTATAACATAGCATTTTATTGCTTCATGGAGTCCATACGAACTCCAAACGGGTTCCAAACGACCAAAACCCGAACTAAGCCTTCAAAACTCCAATTGAGTTCCTACTAGCTTCTATTTACTTCCATTGCTATAAATAACATGTTTGGACCATAATGTATCATACGAAATATGTAAAAATGCCATAACCCATTTCATCCACCATTAAAGCTCAACTGGAGCTCCAACTCGGGTTTTACTCAAATCACCAATCCAACCCATTCAATCACGAATTTATGACTCAAATAAGTTTATAAACCATAAACATTAACCTATACATGATTTTTGAGTCATCTACTAACTCAACTCAACAATACCCACTTAGGGTTCCATTCTCCATCAATGGAGAAATGGAGAAGATGAAGAAGATGGAGAAGAGTAGAGAAATTCATACCTTCAATGGAGCTTCAATCTTCACAAAATCACTAGCCAAAATGATGCCAAATCCAAACCCTAGCTCCCACCTCTCTCTTTTCTCTCTTCTTTTCTCCAAAAGATGAAAATGTGTGAAATGTGTGTGTTGGTGGTGATGGTGCACGGTTTTGAAAGAAAGGGGGGAGGAGTTTTGGCCTTTGGCCACTCCAACCCTCTAACTCCTACCCAATTACAAAATGCACCCCTCCACAACTCACCTTTCTATTTCTTTAATTAGAACCTACAATGTTATTAGATGCCACAATTAAATAATTCAGTACCCAATTAAATGAATTTGACATAATTATACTAAATGAATTCAAAAACTACATTAAACCATTCTTATGTCATAGATACCCATTATTTAGTATCAAAGTACATAACTTATTTTTGTCACTTCAGTACAACCCGGCATTTTATTTTTCTTTAATCATTCAAGTCCCAACAATAGCAATCATCACTAATATTTGGTAATTAACTCATAATATTGCACTTAAGTTCATAATTATAATTGTTTCACAAAGTTAATTACCCTTTTAATTATTGGGGTGTTACACTAGCGCGAGCGCGACCCTAGCGCGGCCGCGATGTGTCCCGAGCGTGGGCGAACTGGTGGTGTTGAGTCGGGTTGGTTTTGAGCTTCAGAGTCTGTTTTGGATTTTGGAGTCCGATTGGAAGTGCTTCTGGGGTTTTAATTTGTTATGGGTTCTGGTTATATACTGTTATATGTATCTGTTGAGTTGGGTTGTATTAACGGTTGGGATCCGTGTATTTACAGGTATAAGTCGACAACGAGCTGAGCCGAATCAGAGATCACATGCTTAGTGTATTGATCAGGTGAGTACTCGAGTCCTTTTCTAAACGCGGGATCATTTTTATGAGTCTTAACTGTGTAGCTACTGTGTGTATTGTGTATGAGACAGGGACGCGAGCCTCAGGTATGATTTTATTCCTACATATGTGTTATATGTGCCTGAGATGAGATCCATTCCAGGGTGTTCGTGATGAGTTCCATACGGACGGTGCTTCGCGATGAGTGATCGCGCGGGCTGACTGTCCCTAACCAGTCTTTAGAGCGTGTATACACGGCATGGCATGTAGCCAGGTCGCACCTGAGCTACATGGTTTTAGCTAACCACTACTGCGTGCGGTTGTTAGTCGGGGAAGGGTCCCCACGGTGATTGTGTGTGCAAGGCTTCGGATCGCATGCTTTATGTCCATAGATGAGATATGTTGTTGATTGCCAGGGATAGAGATAGAGATTGTCATGCGTGTATGTGCTATGTGTATGTGTGTTATGTGTTTATGCTGCAGAGTCTAACCCTCGCGTACTCACGAGCTTCCGGGCTTACGTATTCGAGTCTAACATGTTTAGGGAATCGGAAAGCGGGTCAGTAGTTGTAGCCGCCAAATCAGGACTTGGGATAGCCGGGAGAACTTGCGTTGGCTTTTGTGTAATAGTTAGGCTAGTACGACAAGTGATAACATCTTTTGGGATTTGTAAATCAGTATTTTGTGTATGTATGTAATGTGTATGTCAGCTAGCTATTTAATCCTGGGTGTTTATTGTATTGAACTTGCGATTATGTTGTTAACTCGTTTGTATGATGTTTAAATTAGCAGTGATTTGTAGCATCCTCTGACACGTGTAATATACGTCTATGCGTCATTGCCACTTATGATATTGTGATGACGTGGCTTTTATGGGAATTGGTAGGGCATTACAAAAAATGAATAAAAACAATAGTAACTAAAGATAGTAATAATATAATTAAATAAACTTTAAATAAATAAATAATAATAATAGAATGTTAAAAATCAATTTTATTATAAAATTTCACAACAAATTTTGAAACATAATTTGGGTTGATTTTGGTGCCTATGAAATCTTTGCAAAACTTAAAAAATGAAAATAAATTGGGTTTTAGTTTTATATGTTATTGTTATTGATTAAAATATGAAACAATATTATTATTTTTGATGACTAAAAATTTGTTGTTGACATGCGATATTATTGATAAAAAAATACAAAGTTATTACTATAAACGATAAAAAAATATAAAAGTCAATATTATTAATAATAGTAATAAAAAATGTTACAAGTAATGATAAAAATGACAAAAGTTATTACTATTTTTAGTCATTCGCCCTCTAATCATTTTTGTTTGTAATCTATCAAATTCTTCAATCTTAACATGGTGAAGACCCCCTGAAGGATTTGATAGATAGAACTTGGACAGTAAGTCGATTGGTTGGGAAGGGTTGTTGGTGCGATCAGCGTACCATTTTGGTGTCCGTTTTCCTCACTTTTTATGCTGCTGAAGTTGAAAAAGATTGTCGGGTATGCGATGGATTCATTTTTGTGGATGGGGAGAAGTGGCAATGGGATTGTAGATGTAATCCATTTAAATGACTTATCTAACATTGTTTGCAATTTCAAGCTGTTAACAAGTGAAAATTACGACTCAAAATGGTCATATGACTCATAAGGTAATACAGTAAAGTGTGTGTGTGTGTGTGTGTATATATATATATATATATATATATATATATATATATATATATATATATATATATATATATATATATATATATACACACATGAATATATATATACACATGAATATATATATATACACACACATAATTTTTTAAAATACACCCGTTTTCGGTCGAGGGTATGACATCACGCCTACTCGACTAAATTTCATGCCTCCGGAATATTCGCAATTTAACCCGTTTACGGAGTACCAACCACTCTCTTCCCCAAACTTATCCCCATTTGGCACCCATCCATCTCAACATATTACCCAACCCGAAGTCGTTCCGGAAACACAACCCGAAGTCGAAATGGATCCCGAACCTGAGTCGGCTACGAAAGATAAAAAAAAGAAATCAGCAACGAGGGCTCCTACTCAACATTGGACCCCCCAAGAAGAGAAGACGTTGGCACGAGCTTGGCTCGATGTTTCTGAAGATCCTATTACTGGTACCGACCGGAATAGGAAAGATTTTTGGAATCGAATTCGGTTTAGGTTCCACCAAGAAATGGGGAAAAATGACTACCGTTCGAAAGATCAACTATACACAAAATGGAGGAATGTCAACGACGTTGTTAAACAATTTTCGACGATATTTCATTCCATCCAATGGGAAAGTGGTCAAAACGACGCCAACATTCTAAAAAAAGCACTTGGAATGTTTAAAGACGCAAATGGGTATCCGTTTCGACATATCGAAGTTTGGTCGGTCGTAAAAGATTCTCCAACTTGGCAACGTGTTGCGACGGCCGACGATTTTATCGAACGTGGGTCTGAACGATCAAAAACAACGGACCGTAACGAGTTCACAATGTCGTCAGATGCGCATATCGGAATCAACCTTAACGACGATGACGACTCGTTTGAGGTTCCCCCACCCGCACGGCCGATTGGAAGGAACGCGGCAAAACGTAAGCGTAAAGCGGCAACAAGTTCCGGTACGATGCCACATCGGCTTCACAAGATCTTGATTCCATGACGGCAAATATAGCCGGGTTACAAAATCGTTTAGGCGAATATTTGGATTTAAAAAAACAAGATCTTGTCGCAAGACAAAAAGCTCGTGACTTGAGATTTTATGTCAAAGACGTTAGTCATTTGACCGGAAGACAACTCGAAGTCGCGATGAAACAAAAGGAAGAAATAGAAAAAAATGGGGAATGTAGTTTAAGTATTTTAATGTTTTTTTTTGAAGTATTTTTAAGTATGTTTTTTTTTTATTTTTTTAGTTTTAATGTCTTAATTATGTTGTGTTTAATTTTAATATTATTAATGAAATGTTTTATGTTATGTTTAATTTTAATATTATTAATTAAATGTTATTTTTTATTTCAATATTTTTTTATAAGTTTTAAATGCAAAAATAAAATTAAAACGAATGGCAACCACACCCTCGGAATGACATCAAAATGGCAAAGAATGGCAAAACTGACGTGATGCTGACGTGGCGGCAAATTTGGATGACATCCATAGCAACGAGTCCCTTTGGCCTAAATAAATACACATTCAATGTTTATTTGGCAGAGTTTGAGTCCTTTTAGACAGGTTTTTTGTTGGTTACATAACCTTTAAAAACTTTACACAAATGGACACATAATGGTGTTAAATTAATACCGTTAAAAACTTATAAATGAAATCATTCAAAGCTCATTTATTCTGTAAAATGATTATGAGTAGTTTTGTTAAAAAGTTGGGTTAATATTGAAAAGACACTATCAATTTTTCATTTTTTTACAATTAGGGTCTTAAACTTTTTTTTTCCCAAATGTTTAAGTCCCTAAAGTATTTTTGTCTTTTTCTAAAATATATATTTGACGTGTTTGACTGGTTACCAAACTAGTAAACTTGATTTTTATACTTGGTTAATATTGGAAAAAACTCATAACCTTTTCTCATTTTAGTGATTAAGTCTCTAAACTTTTTGTTTTATTAGTTGTATTTTGTAACCGGCAAAAACATATACTTTTGAATAAAAAAATAGTTAGGGATTTAAAAAATCGGAAAAAAGGTTTAGGAACTAAATCGGGAAAAACAATTATAGGAATTTTTCAATATTAACCCAAAACATTATATCAAATTCGTACCCAGTTGCAAAATTATATTATATTATGTTTGTGAAGGAAAATCTTGTGTTAGAATAAGACTATTCCATTGCATGACACACCTATAATGGGGGCTCCGCATACCAAACCTGAAACATGGCCATTGATTTATATATACATTATGCAATATATAGTTGATACATTGTTGTGTTTGTTAAAAGCTAATTGTGTACAAATCACTTTCTGTGTGTGAATATCGATTGTAATATTACTAAATATTTGATGATGATGATGTTAAGAACTGAAAAAGTAAATTTATTAAGACATAGTCGTTTTTGGTAAATATGCCATATTGAACACGGGCGGATATCGACCCGGTCTGATGAGTTGAGAAAATCCGGAATTGTGATTTCGACGGGATAAGTTTTAGAGTTGAGGCCATTAGGCCCGAAGCTGGACACGACTCGTGATTTGACCGTATACATTTGTAATCCATTGTATTATGGTTATAGGGTTTTGGCTTTTCGTCTATATATTGTAATAGATAGCTAGGTCTATATACTCATTGTCTCGTGAATAAGCTTAGAATACTCTCTCTACTGACCGTAGATATATGTCACATGATAATAATTTTATATATTTATATAAAATTATAAACGATTAATCGATGGTTAGTAAGAGGATGATTGAATTTAACTTAAACCTGACTTTAGGAGTTACATGACCACATAGGATCACTAGTTTTTTTTAGATAAATTGAATATATTAATTGAAACATGAAAAAAGTGACTCTAATATTATTGACATTTGACAATGATAATGTTAAGAGTTAAAAAAAATTTAGCAAAACTGTTTATTTTGTATATTTATATTTATATAAAAGACTATCGAAACGCACGATTTAACAAGATACATGACAACCTAGTATCATTAGCTATCAAGACAAATTGAACACACACATTTGAGACTTAGTGTTAAGTTTTGAGATGTATTTGATCTAATTTTTAATGATCACCTAGACTCGACTCTCGCTTCAACGCTTCTTCTAATTTTCTGCCCTTTTATCAAAAGCCGGTTCTAAATGAGTTAAATGAATTGGACTTTAAAATTAAAGTTATTATTGAGTTTGAAATTGGGTTAAAATTGATATTGGGCTTAAAAAGGATATTGAGTTACCGTGTTTAAAAATTAGTATTGGGTTTGTTGGGTTTTAATATTTAGAAATATGATTGCATGTTGTTGATTTATTGTATTAATTAACTAGTTATTAACTCATGTATTACGTGGATATTTTATAAATAGATGTTACCAAAAATGTACACAAACGTAAATTACATATAAAAATATTTATTTTTTATCTAAAAAATACAATAAAATAGTATTATCTTTTGCTATTAGGGATAATTAAAATTTTCTTATTTTTAAATATGTATGAATAGTATTCATTTTCTAGAACTTTTTATTATCATATTTCTATGTATAAATTAAAATTTAAAAATTTATTTTTACATAGATCACAATTTAAAATTTCTATAATAAAAATGAAAAATTTATAAAACGGTGTATTAAACAAATTGTTCATTGACAAAAATTTCAAAATATTGTAAAAATTTATGACTTTTGTCGTCAACCCGTTTGAGCTGTTTGGTTGAATGGGCCGAAATTGCCACTTAGAATATTGAATTATTTTTACTTTTTAAAAATATATAATAATACATAGTTAACTAAATTTCAAAGTTAAATCAGAATTTTATTAAATCAAGCAAAAATATTGTTTTGTATTTATAGGAGTTAAATTAGGTAGTAATTAATAATATCTATACTTAAAATAATTTGATAACTAATTAAGTAGATTATATATGGAAAATTAGGCGGGAAATTTTTTTTTTTTTTTGTTAAATGAGATTGTGACACGTGGCACTAAACATTTTCTTTTATTAATATATATATATAAATTATTTAGTTATTTAGGCAATCTATTTATTTTGAGGTATCAAATTTTTTTAATATTTGCACACATAAACATTTTTTTTGAATACCATAAGTTGCACACATGAAAATTCACCAATTGCACATATAAAGTTTTTAAAAAATTTTCACTACAAAACGAGGTTATTTAGGTTGGGACCCGTTGCACGGGCTAACTCCTTCACACCTAAGTTTGCTATGATCACATCATATATAAGCCTAATAATATTACACATTTACCATTATGCCTTCTTATTATTCAAGTATACTTTTAGTTAAAGCTATAGTCCAACGAAAAGTTAATCTATATTAGACAAACTCCGAACTAGAGATGGCAACGGGACCGGGGTACCGGGTATCACCTTTCCCATCCCCGTCCCCGATCTCCGATACCCATCCCCATCCCCGTCCCCGATCCCCGACGGGTATCACTTTTTTCCCCATCCCCGCCCCCGACGGGTAGTCGGGTATTTCATGCCCGAAATTATAAATTTAGAAATAAAGTTCATGCTATATTTTTAATTAATAAATTACTACTAACAAACAATAAAATAAACCCAAACATTACATAGTCTCAAAGTTTAAAGTTTACAACACGGCAACACCTTATAATTGAAAAACGATAGTTTAAAACAAGGATAACTAAAAAGTGATAAGTTGATGACGTGTGAATGGATAATCGGCACAATGTTACTAGCCACTTCGTGAGACTCAAATCTTGCACCAACAACTTTCTATGCACCTACACACAAAATTGATGTGTTAAACAACAACATAAAATTCATTAGTCTAAAATGAGAATTTTAATTCAACTATCATAATAAAAAAAAAGGTTTCTTGATTAACTTCAACATCCGGCTCACAATCATAGAAAATGGTTGCATCGTTATCCGACATAAATGATGAAGCTTTATCTAAAATAAACAAAAATATATAGTTTAATGAATTATAATAAATGCAAAAATAAAAAAACACATGTATATGCTTACCTTTGTTAACAAGTTCCCACAACCAACTTTGTGCACACATTAAAGCTTCAATTGTATTCAGATGAAGCCGACTTCGATGTGGACTTATCAACCTTCCGCTAGCACTAAATGCAGATTCCGAAGCAACAGTTGAAACAGGAATAGCCAAAATATCTCTAGCAATGGCTTGCAAAAATAGGATACTTTGGTGCGTTCAATTTCCACCATAACAAAATATCAAAATCATCCGAGTTGGGTTGAATCCCTTCTTCCAAAATGCAATGGTTGCATTTTGCCTTAGTTTTTCCATCCACTGTTATCTTTGAAAAATGTTGCCAAGCAATGGTTTTTTGCCTTTTATTTGGAGGATTTTGTGCACTCGACTCCATTGTTTCTTCAACGCTTGGTGCGGGTGCATTTGAAGTTGGTGTTGGTGCATTTGAAGTTGGCGTTGATGTTGGTGTTGGTTCATTTTGTGCACCTGACTCCATTTACTAACACACAAAAAATCAGCAATATATAAGCCATTAAATTAGATTAGTAATCAGAATCAGCAACATTAGGTAGCAAAATTAATAGCAAAATTTACTATAAATCTAGCAAAAAGAGTAATATACAAATATAAACTAACAAGTAGCAATATTTATGTATAAATCAGCAAAATAACAAATCTAGTAAAAGAAGTAAATTTCATATTAGAATCTAGCAAAGTTCAACCACACAAAAAATCAGCAATATATAAGCCATTAAATTACATTAGTAATCAAATGCAGCAACATTAGGTAGCAAAATTAATAGCAATATTTATCTATAAATCTAGCAAAAAGAGTAATATACTAATATAAACTAACAAGTAGCAATATTTATGTGTAAATCAGCAAAATAACAAATCTAGTAAAAGAAGTAAATTTCATATCAGAATCTAGCAACGTTCAACCATGTTCATGTAGAAATAGGAGTTAGGTATTAGGATTACAAACAGAGAGGGTTGAGAAGTCGGCGACGGCGAGGAGCGTAGACGGAGGTGACGGCCAGGCGATGGCGATGGCGAGGCGGCGAGGAGGCGGCCAGGCGGCGACGACCAGGGGAAGAGGCGGCGAGGGCCAAGCGGCGAGGACCAGAGGAGCGTAGACGGAGGCGACGGCCAGGCGGCGACGACGGCGATGGGGTCTTCTCTCTTCAATCGTTCGTCTCTCTTTTGAAGACTGATGTAGTGAACTAGTGATGTATTGTTGGTAAATGTTAAGGGATAGAAAGAACTAAAAAACTTGTTAGGATTTTTTTTTGGTCGAAAAGACTAAAAAAGACATAGGACTAAGGAATGTATGAGATTATATTAGGGATATTAAGGGTATTTCATATATATATTATTTCGGGTACGGGGTCGGGTACGAGTACAGGTACCCGAGGGGTAATCCCATCCCCGTCCCCGTCCCCGGTTTTACAATCAGGTATTATCCGTCCCCGTCCCCGATACCCGGTCAACTCGGGTTCGGTTATCGGGTTCCCCATCGGGTACGGGTTTTTTTGCCATCTCTTCTCCGAACAACCATTTTTGTTTGTAATCTATCAAATTCTTCAATCTTAACATAGTGAAGACCCCAAAAGGATTTGATAGATTAAAGTTGGAGAGTAAGTCGATCGATTGGTTGGGAAGGGAAACAGGGGATGGGGCGGGTATGGTATTGATACTCCCCGCCCCGTATACCCGATTACATATACCGTTTAAATCCTCGAATACTCCGATTACTTTTTTAATAGCAACATGCTATTTATATTGTGTATATATATTATATATAAAAGATGAATATTTTTATCTATTTTATATATTATGCATAAAAATGATTATGTGTAATTTAAAGAACTTATTTATTTATATATAATTTATTAAAAGAATGTTTTTTTCGTTATCATTTGATAGAGATACGAATTTAATTTAATATTTATATTGGAATATTAAACACATTGACGTTTTAAGCTTAACTTATAAACCATGTCGTTAAATTTCATATTCTTGATTTATAAATGGGTTTCCCCGATTCCCCGCGGGTTTCCCCGCGTACCCGATGGGATCCCCGTTTAATACCCGTGGTTTTTCTAAACGAGGACGGGATTTCCATTCCCCGGTCCGAAACCGCCCCGTTGCCATCCCTAGGAATTCCTAGGGTTGGTGACTTGGTGGTGCGGTCAGCATACCATTTTTGTCCGGTTTCCTCACTTTTATATAAGTTGAAAAAGATTATCGAGTATGCGATAGATTGGTTTTTGTGAATAGGGAGAAGTGGGAATAAGATGACTTCCATTACATGACATCTATATTGGGAATCCACAGATCAAACGTGAAACATGGCCCTTTAACTATGTGTTACGCGATTTACCTTCTAAGTTGGTCATGTGCCGTGTCGGTTGGGCCTTAGAGGGTGAGTTACACTTTTCCATATCAGTTCTTGATTTTTCCTTGGTATAACCAAGATAAGTTGAATACCATAAAACTGAAATAAAAAAAAACAACTGTTGTACCAAGAAGTTTTCGAGTAGCATGTACGATGGGCTTTTGCGTGCAAGAGATTTATTCGCTAACCATTATTTGTATCTTGAATATTGTTTTCACACGTTGTACTTAGTTGCTACTAATAGTATGATCATACACACAGGAACTCGGAATGTGGTTGTTGCGTCATGTATAACGTTAAACAGGGTGGTCTAGTTTGAATCTCAAGGCATGTTGGTTGGTTGAACCATGAATCCCACATGATTAAACACCCACACACCCCTTGCCGCCTTCACGACTCTTGTATCTCTATTTCTACTTAACAGCAGGTAGCCGTTATTCATCGCTCACTAGCTGGTCTGTGGTCTGGTCAAGCGTTAGCTAACTAACTCGGTTACTGAATTTGTATCTCAAAACACTCAGACCAACAAAGGTAATTCCATCGCCATCGTGATTTGTTTAAATCCTAAGTTTATGTTTGGTAGAGAGAACCGATAAAAAGGAAATGAACACAAATTTCTAGTTAGGAGATTCGAGTCAGTCATCTATAAAATCTCAAGTTGTATCAATATATAGCTTAATATTCAATTCTCTCATTTCTTTAGCAGTGGTGGAGAATTAAGTAAAAACTAAGATTAGGAAAAGAGAAATACAACAACCATAAGATTATCGTATTTTCAAGTTTCATGGTCTAAAAAACCAAAGATTTTATTCTTATTTCTTGTCTCTTTAATTCTCTCTACCAAACGTGGCCTAAGTTTATAGCTCATTTGTCAAATGAATTGTTTTTGCAGTGTACAGGGATAGAATTTAGATCAGAATAAATGCTGAAAATGAGAGGAAAATCGGTTCCAGGAAAGGTCATTTTGATGCTATGTGTCGCCAGTTTTCTTGCGGGAACGCTTTTCACCAGACACACATGGCCTTACTCGCCTATATATAACGATGCTCGTTTCAAGAATCATGAACAGAAGACGAGTTTAACAACTCGAGATTGTGATCGTAAGCGTGTAAGTACGCATGTTTTTCATTATGTCCTAAATCACAAGTTAGTTCTAATGCTAAATAGTTTCTTTCTTTTTTTACACTAGAAATTGGTCGAAGAGAATTCAGGTGACATAGTGGGAGAAGTCATGAAAACTCATCAGGCTATACAGTAAGACTATATGTTAACACCATAACTTTTACACGCTTAGAATGTATTCGGTAAAGGGTTTATTTCTTGTATATGTTATATAGATCATTAGACAAAACGATATCGACATTGGAGATGGAACTAGAAGCGGCTCGTAAAAGTTTAACCGGGGCCAAGTTTCTTTCAGAGAGGGCGGCATCTAACAAGACATCTCTACAGAAAGCTTTTGCTGTCATCGGTATAAATACTGCTTTTAGCAGCAAAAAACGTAGAGATTCTGTTCGAGAAACATGGATGCCCACCGGTTCGCCTTTCATTGTGTCTTCTATCTATAATTTTTTTCTACCATTCAGTTTCTTATATTTTTTCGATATATTGAAACTACGCAGGAGCAAAACTAAATAAATTGGCAAAAGAAAAGGGCATCATAATAAGGTTTGTGATAGGACATAGTGCAACACCTGGAGGAGTTCTTGATCGAGCCATTGATGCCGAGGAGGAAATGTATGAGGATTTCCTTAGGTTAAATCACGTCGAGGGCTACCACGAGCTCTCAACTAAAACAAGGTTATATTTCTCGACAGCAATCTCCATTTGGGATGCGGAGTTCTATGTTAAGGTGGACGATGATGTCCACGTCAACTTAGGCATGCTAGTTACTGCACTTTCTCGCTACAGAACTAAACCAAGAACTTATATCGGATGCATGAAGTCCGGTCCTGTGCTTTCTCAAAAGTATGTTCATTTTTTCGATCGTTTGTGTATTTTGTTTCTTTTATCAGTGTTAAAATGGCAAATCCATTTGCATACCTTATGTTTATTAGAAATTTAATTCGACAGAGGGGTAAGATATCATGAGCCAGAGTATTGGAAATTCGGGGAAGAAGGAAACAAGTATTTTCGGCATGCAACTGGACAAATATATGCCATCTCAAAGGATTTAGCAACATATATTTCCATCAACTCGTACGTCATAATGTCATACACCGAAAGGGTGTAATTGAGTCAAGTCAACTCGCAAGCTACTCAAGACTGACATCAAAAGATATTTAAAATCGTCTTGATTTAAGTCGAACCAAACTATGACTACTTGAATATTCTTTTGACTCGAGCTCGGATATTACAATACTTGACCCTAAAATGAACTTTTTTAATATAACACTAAGTCAAGTCGAGTTCGAAAGTATCCATTAATTCATTAAGCTCAAGTTGAGTGTTGAGCTTCATGCTTTAATAGTTACAATGTCAGGTTCAAGCTTGAGATTGGCATTGTATTGACTTAACTCATTTCGACTTGATTACACCCCTCATAAGGCATAACGGGTTTCATTGCATGCCTCAGTTGACAACTTGCTGATTTAAGGTTGTTTCTATAGGGGTATATTGCATCGGTATGCTAACGAGGATGTCTCTTTAGGCTCGTGGTTAATTGGCTTGGATGTTCAACACATAGATGATCGTTCCATGTGTTGTGGAACTCCTCCAGGTTACTAGAGATATGTTTTAAGCAAAGTAAACACTAACACACACGTGCACGAAAAACGTACGCAGATGACTAAATGTTGGTCAATGGATGTGAAATACAGATTGCGAGTGGAAGACACAAGCGGGAAATGTTTGTGTGGCGGCGTTTGATTGGTCATGTAGCGGAATATGCAAGTCAGTGGAGAGGATGAAATTTGTTCATAATTCTTGTGGAGAAGGAGATGGAGCTGTTTGGAATGTTGATCTATAAACGATGTACTCAATGTTGAAACATCGAATAAAAAGCAAATATTGGGGAAGGATGCAAGCAACTTGATCAATACAGAAGTGCTCTTTTGATGCACCTTTTCCCTATTTCGATAAATTCTCACTTGTCGAACATTTTTATGAATTATGATCAATAAAAGAAAAAACTAGGTTAAACACTGTTCTGAGTCAACCCAACAAGTGTAGAGTAGTCTATCCAACAATATAGCCAGACTAATCAAAGTTTCATGATCTAATCACTCTGATCTTTGGATCATACTCGCTCAAGTAATAAACCTCATCGAATCAATCCTGGGGAAATCAAATGGGCTTCCAGGTTCACAGGCTCATCGAATCAATCCTGGGGAAATCAAATGGGCTTTCCAGGTTCACAGGCTATAGCTCAACATTGCATCCAAAAGTTCTTTTTAGGCTAGGCCGATAGGCAAGAAACTCCATAAAAATATCAATATGCTTTTGGTTGATGATGATTATAAGTTACATACTTGCAAATACTAAGGATGATTATAGGCAGGATAGTTACATAAATGTATGTAGACCAGTTAGTAATCAATCAAATACTAAACACCCCCCCCCCCCCCCCCCCAACTAGAGCCTTAACCTCCTTGAAGTTGGAGGTGGTTGAGTGGTGATTGACTTGGAAACAGGACCATTCAGGAGCCGCAGTTCAAATTCCACCGGCTTCAACTTTCAGGAGGCCACTCACTCCCATATCTTCAGTTAGCTAACTTGGCAGCCCTATGGATTTTTGAGGTATTCACGGGTCCTACTTTTGCATACCAGGCCAACGAAGTTACTCGGATAAAAGAATACAAATTGAAAGAAAGATACTTCAAACCCCAAATGTTCAGATTTCCATGTTGTTATTTCTATATTAGACTTTCCTTGTAATTTCACAAGTTTGTTGCATTTTTTGTTCACTTCAATATTCCTTTGCAATCCTCTTCGAAATCTCATTTCACTGATCTAATGTGACACTTAGAGGCTATACCTTAAAACATCTATATGCTTCTACCCTATATCTCAAGAATTCACAATTTTTCTTTTAAAAAAAAGTCCATTTTCCTAAACGAAATCCATATCTTAGTCAAATGGCTTACAGGCTGGTGAACTCCCTAAAACACTGAAAATATATATACCAATTTAATTCCAAATGAACACATTAAATTCAACGAACAATTATTGGTATGCAAGTTTTTAGTTACTATGATCTATGAACTTGCTTTTAACATTTCAGACAATCGAATTTAAATCCTAAACCAGGCAAATTGACAGATTCAAATATAATTATCATGTTTATGAATCATGAATGCTAAAAATGAAAACCGAATCGTCAATTTCACCACCAAAAGTAATCGTAATTCAGGATCTAGTTTCGAAAAGGCATACGAAATTACGATTATACGAAATAATTAAAGGCGGAACCATATAAAAAACACATAGACTATATTGATACATCTGAATCTAATGAAACAACAAAGAAATCTCAATTTCAGCATTCGTGTAGTATTATTACACTATTACAAGCCAAACCTAGGGATTAGACGAGAGAATAACATCCTGAAATTGCGAAATTACCTGGTAGTGATGCAAGCAACAAATGATGATTCTACTGTAGTGCATGAATGAAGCAAAATGTCTCGTTAATGGCGGACAATTGGAGGAAATACACTCAAAATTATGGAAGAAAAATCCGATGGCCACACAGAATGCGAGAATTGTTGTGATTTGACTTGTGTATTTTATGGATTGGACACAAAGTTCAAAATAGTGAATTGTGCCGTAAAACACAAAGTTGACAGACACTTTTTTTATATTTCGATAGGAGACATGGGAAACGAAAACTAGTCGATCTCTTAGGTGCGTTTAGTTTATGAAAATTTCTAAAATTTCCATCTCACTTTTCAATGAAAATGAAAACTTATTTACTTAACAACAATTTCATAAATTTCATTTCACTTTTTAAAATACCACTTTTCATATTCTATCTTTTGCTTTTCTATTACCTATCCTATATTTTTTATAATACTCTATTTCTCTCTCTTACTTTTCTATTACTAAACCTATTTTTCTTATCTTATAATCACCCATCTTATTTTTCTTAAAACAAAAACTTCATCGTCTAAACAAGTTTTCACTTTTCATAGAATCCCTTGTTTTTTTTTAAAAACTATAACTTGAAAACTGAAATTGAAAACCAACTAGTTTTTGTGAACTAAACGCAACCTTAATTTCAAAAAAACAAGAGTTTTATGAAAAGCGAAAACTCGTTTATATAATAAAGTTTTAGTTTTAAAGAAAAGAGATATGTGATTATAAGGTAACAAAAATAGAAAAACAAGAGAGAGAAAAAAATATCAAAACTAAATATAGGGTAGGTAATAAAAAAGTAAAAGAGTATAAAAATGGTATATTAAAAAGTGATATGAAAATTTAAGAATTTGTTATTAATTAAACAAGTTTTTATTTTTTTTAAAGTGAGATGGAAATTTTAAAAAATTTCAATAACCAAACACACCCTAATCATCTTTCCGTTTCAAACTATTTTTCTTTTTAGAGCAGAACTCACATGCTATTTAATTCTACTCCTAAATCTACATATTTGTCCATAATTTAAGTATATAATTATTTTAAGATAAATTAAAAAGAAAATATGGATAAATAATTTTGGTTTGAGAGAGTAACTTTTTTAGTAATTGTAACATACTTTTAAAATCAAATTAATCAAAGGTAAACTAATCTGAATAGAAGGTAAAATTATTTTAAAATTTCTTTGTTCAGTTCAACAATTTGTTTGTTGAAATAGTACCTTGATTGTTACCTGGTATGTACTTTTAGGGGGCATTTGATTCGTGATTTCCTGAGACTTCTTGGGTATTGTATTTAAAATATTGTGTTTGGTTTGCAGATTTCAGTAAGAATTTAAAATCTCACGATTTCTTAAATCCATTCTTCTTTGTTATTTAAAAACCCAACCTCCCCCTTAGGATTTTAAAACTCAGTTTCCTTGCATTCTTCATATACCAAATTTTCTCTAAAAGATAATGCAGATTCTTTGACAAAATTCTGACAATGAAAATTCTGCATAATGCAAATTTTTTGCAAATTCCAAAGAAAAAGAATATGCAAACCAAACGTCTGCCTAATGTCTAAAACTACTTAAATTGTTTTTTAAATTGTACAAAATAATAATGTATTATTTAAAAGCCTTAATAATTTTCATACAATAAAACACGCCAGATAAACCTAAACTATTATTTTACTATGGAATTATTGACTAGATTAAGAAACTGTCACGTTACGAATTTTTACCTTTAGATCTGATAAAGTTACTTTAATTGACTTGATTTGAATAATATGTTACATTTAATAGAAAAAATTAGTACGTTACTCAAATAAAATAAGAAGTAACAATAAGTTACCTTTTGATACAATTAACCATTTTGTATATTTGATAGCTAAAACTTTTAGTTTCATAAATATATTTGGTGAAGTGTAGTTATACCTTGTAAGCTTAAGGATATATTTGGCAAAACTAGTATGAATTTTTAGGGTTTGTTTGGTAAAAACTAATTAGAGTCGGAGCTAATATCTAGAGCCTATAACTGGAGTTAGAGCTAGTAGCTTGTATTTAATAACCCAGACCACCCCGAGACAAGATATTGTCCGCTTTGGCAAAGGCTGCACGTTTTTGTTTCTGGAAGCCAAACCATTAGTCCGCCCCAAAACGCGTCTTGGTGGATAGAGACAACCTCACTCTTATATGGGCATATTAGTTTCTCCTCTCCACCGATGTGAGATGTTACAATCCCTCCCCCATGGGAACACAACGTCCCCGCTGTGCACATCGACTCGGTGCCTGACTATTACGGGCACTTAGTGCGATGTGTGAGCTATATATATATGTGTTTTTCGGTTGTTTAAGTTGTGTTAGATAAATGATTTAGTGGTATTAGGAATTAGTAATCTTGGTTTTAAGTATTGAATACATATAACCCTTCATAATATAGCCCTAAGCATGTATAAGACCCAAGACCCGAAGTTAGATGTCTAAAACTCCGTTGAAAACGTTGACGTCGTTCATAATGACTGTTCATCTAATTCTAGACTCGTAAGCGATTTTAGTCATTACTTTGAAAGTCTACAATCGGCAGGTGAAAGTGAATTAAAGTGAAGTTAGTCTGCCAACAGGTATCATCAATGAAGTGGACGAGGTTGTGACTCATCATGCAGAAAATGATCCTGATTACTGAGATGTCTGAGAACGACGATGAAGTGTCTGAGGGTGAGTTTGATTAAAACACTTTATATGTAATTGACTTTTCATTGTAGACTTTTATTTTAACTTGTCATTTTAAACTTATAACTGACTTTTAGTGCAATGATGAGAGTGATATTGATTAGTATTAACTTTTCAGGTAATGATGTTTTCTGGGTTATTCTTTGTTCCATGATGGCCGATGTTATGCCACGGGAACATGGCGAAGATGGCGGGGAGGAACCACCAAATCTAGGTGGTAGAGGTCGTGGTCAGCATGAGCTCGATGGTAACTCTTATTATGATTTATTTGCTTATTTAGTATATTTATTTATTTATTATTATTGATCATGACTAATATTTTATAATTATCATTGTAGCTATACCACCCCCAAGAAGAGGAGGCAATGCCAAAAACATTGGTCTTGTAATGACGTGGGAGAAAAATGGGAGGCGGCCTATACCTTTGGTGTTTGACACAGTTGGCACCGCTGCAACTTACACCACTGTTGGAGATGTACACGATCTATTCATTTATGAGGTTGCGTCATATATATGGCGGGATATCGCGTTGGATAGACTTTCTTGGGCTAAAGTTTCTGACGCTGAAAGTTCGAGCATCTTAGGGTAAATTATTTCTACAAGTATATTTCATATGTTTATCTTGAAAGATTTTTACTTGACTAACTTATTATTTTTAAAAATTTTTGTAGCGATATTTTGACTTTGAACAAGTTACCAATGATCCTGATCATGAAAATTGTATGTCGGACATTGATTATATGATTACCAAGCGTTATAGAAGTCGTAAAAGTGATGCAAAAAGTCATTTTTTGAACGTTGGAGATTACGATGACATAGAGAGAGCAATGGCTACCCCACCCGATGGTATGGGTAATTCAAATTGGCAAAAGGTTGTAGACTTTTTCAATACGGACATGCATAAGAACCGTTCATTGAGAAACAATTCAAATCTTTCAAAGCAAATATACAATCACCTCGGGAGGACAAGCTCGTATAGCAGCTCTTGTTACAAAAGAGTAAGTTATGACAAAAAGAGTTATGTATACTTAATTATTTAAGATATAATCTAATTTTTATTGTTAAACAAAATATGAGTAGACTCCAAGCTTTCTACGATGCTCATAAAAAATGGGATATTCAATAGCCCCGTTGCCGAAGAAAGATATGTAAGTGTTTTGTTGCTTAAAATCAAAAGTATATATTATTATTATTTATTTAATCTTATATAAGTCGTCATTGAAAAATGTAGAATGCCTTGGTTCGTGAGGTTCAACAACGAAGTCAAACCGCAGAATCTTTGGCAAGTGGTGCGCTGATAGACAAGCTGACTATTTTTGAAAAGGTAATGGGTCCCAGACAAGGACACGTAAAAAGTGTTAGCCGTAAAGCTTCCGGATCATCGACTGCTAATAGTTATATTGAGGGGCAGTTACGGTCACCACAACAAACACATGTAAATACTTTTTATTTATTTATCAAAATTAGTTAATTAAAATGAATTCAATGTTTCATAAACCGATGAATGCATGCTAGTACTTTGGTACTTTGATTTATATATATTGATAGTTTGAAACACATGTAAATTTGTAGCTTGGTTCATAAATATTGATGGTTTGATAGTTGATAATTCATAGTTTTGTAGTTTAGTTTATATATGTTGATAGTTTTGTAGTTTAGTTTATATATGTTGATAGTTTGAAACGTTTCGTTTTGGTTTATATATGTTGATGGTTCAATAGTTTGATAAATTGTAGTTTTGTAGTTTGGTTTATATATGTTGATGATTTGGTAGTTTACTTTATATATGTTGATAGTTTGAAACGTTTCGCTTTGGTTTATATATGTTGATGGTTCAATAGTTTGATAAATCGTAGTTTTGTAGTTTGGTTTATATATGTTATAAGTTTGAAATGTTTCGCTTTGGTTTATATATGTTGATGGTTCAATAGTTTGATAAATCGTAGTTTTGTAGTTTGGTTTATATATGTTGATGGTTTGGTAGCTTAGTTTATATATGTTGATAGTTTGAAAGGTTTCGCTTTGGTTTATATATGTTGATGGTTCAATAGTTTGATAAATCGTAGTTTTGTAGTTTGGTTTATATATGTTGATAGTTTTGTAGTTTAGTTTATATATGTTGATAGTTTTGTAGTTTAGTTTATATCATTTTGGTTAATTATTGTACTTATTAATTTGTGTAGGATACAAATCTTCTTGATGCGGCTTCTTAGTAATCTGGAGTCTAGAGCTAAACTAGAAAACATGCTTAGATCAATCTCGACCCAAGCAATAATCAGTGGCAACAACGAGAGAAATAAGGGAGCTGACGGGCCGGGACGATGGTGACGTTGACGGTGACAGTGACGAATAGTTTATTTAGTCTTATTGGTGTAAAACGACTTAATTATGTTATTGTTGAATATGGAATTGTTGAATGATTTATGATAGTTAATGTATAATATTTTGTGTTTATAAATTTTTTGGATGTTGTTGTTGAATAGCTCGTTTTTATTTTTAAAAAAATTCTGGTTTTGAAAGAAATCAGAATTTGTATTTAAAAAAAATAATGCATTAGAGGCGACACAATAGAGGTGACATAAGGCAATAAGGGGGACTTATTAGGGCGACATCTGAGCATTAGTGACGAATTATTAGAGGCGACATGTCTACCTCTAAAGCCTTTAGGGCGACTTATTGGGGTATTAGGGGCGACTTTTGTTGCCTCTATTACCCTCAAACCTTGTAGTGACGAGAGGGCGAGAGTGCACAAAGGGAGAGAGAGCTACTCAATATGTTTAAGAATTGAAGTGGCGGCGCGGAAGACGAAAATAAGGCGTCTGTTTTTTAGGGTATTAGCGGCGACGACTTTTGCTTTTTTTAGGTGTCGCTGTTAATACCGCTTGTCACCACTAATACCGTCACCGCTATTGGGATTATTTCTTGTAGTGTTGGATCAAGTTTGCCATATACAAGAATGAGTTGACATTATCCAATCTATTATGCTTCACTAACAAACGAAGAGGCTTAATTTGTGACACAAAACAAGGTCGAAATATTGGTCATTTTGCGATGAATTAATTTAGTTCTAAATATTGCAACTGTAATAAATATATATATGTACGTACGTATGTATATATGTAACAGAAAAATAACAGTTCACTACTAAAGAAACCGTAAATAGCACAAAATTTTAGCAATGACTCACAAATCGTTACTAATCTACGCAATTAGCAACAAAAATATCAACGCAATTGGAATAATTTTTGTTTATGATATTATTTTTTTAGTGGGTTTCCGGTTTCACGGTGGTGAAAGGTGACAAATATGTTAGCAATAAACTAAATTAAATTTGGATAATTATTATGTTTAAGTTTAGGGTTATATGTCAGAAATAGCAACAACTTTTTGTAGTTTTACCGTTTATACCCACATTATTTATTTTTTTACCATTAATAGCAACAACTTTTGTATTTTTTTTACCGATTATACAAACTTTTGACCTACCATCCATTAATAGCAACAATTTTTATCTTTTTACCAAGGGCAAATGACCAAAAATAGTAACAACTTTTGACATTTTTATCATTAATAGTAACATTATTTATATTTTATCATTAATAGTAACAAATTTTTATTAATCTATCAATAATAGTAATGGGTGTTGGGAAATAGTTTAAGTATACTCAAGCTGTTAGTTTAGACTTCTCAGACTGTTAGTAGATTTTTCATGTAAGTACAAAGTTCATGCTGTTAGTTGAAGAAACTCGAGCTGCCAGTGTAAAAGTTCAAGCTGCCAGAGCAAAACAACTCAAGCTGCTCAGTTCATGCTGTCAAGTCATTCAAGCTGCTCAACAGTTTCATAAACAGAATGTGCTGATTTTCAGGAAAGATATCTACATGAAGATTCCAGCGTATCTACTATCAGAGAAGTCATAGTCCTTCAAGGAAACACGTCCATAAAGCAATATAAATAGACAGAATATTGTATAGAAGTATAGAGAAGTTTTCTGCGTATTTTTGAGTCTGTAATTGCTTTATTGTTTAAGTTTTCTTAAGCCTCTAAGGTTGTAAAACCCTAAGAACAGTCTGTGTTCTTCGTCTAATCAAAACAGATTAGAGGTGATTGTAATCATTGAATTCAGCAATACAAACAGTCTTGATTACTTCTTATGTTTTATGCTTTATTGGTTCTGAAAGTTTTTGTTAAAATAATTAAGTGTTATTCCGCAAACTTCTTAATTAAACTTTGATTCAAAGCAAGATTATTGATTTATACTCTGATAAATTCAAATCAGTTAATCTTGATTATTCATATTTTTAGATCCTGACAAGTGGTATCAGAGACAGGTCGTTCTTTGTTTTTCAAAGTCGAAAACTTTCTTTCAAATTTTTAATATTTTCCAATGGAATTTGAAAATAGCAGCAGTGGATCTGGGCAAGGACTCAAAGTGCCTATGCTCAAGCCCACTGAGTTTGAGATGTGGAAACTCAGGATTCAACAGCATATTCAATTCATTGATTATGCCATATGGGAAGCTGTTGAATTCCCTCCTGTAGTTGATCCAGAACTTGATGTTGAGGGAAAACCAGTCAAAACTCCTCCAAAAACTGAACTTGAAAGGAAGGCTAGAATGAATGAAGTGAAAGCACTCACATTATTACAAATAGCCATTCCTAATGCTTATCAACATCAGTTCAAAAAGTTTTATACTGCTCACTCTCTTTGGAATGCCTTAGAGAAGAGGTTTGCTGGTAATGCAAGTACCAAGAGAAATCAAAAAGACCTCTTGAAGCAGCAGTATGAAAACTTTTCTGGTGGCAAGAATGAAAACCTCACTCAAATCTTTGACAGGTTCAACAAACTGATAAGTGAACTGGAAAGTGCAAAGGTCAATCTGGATCAAGATGAAGTCAACAGAAAGTTTCTCAGATCTCTTGGAGAAGAATGGACAGTCTATGCTGCACAGTGGAGAACAAAAGACACACTTGATGAGATAGAATTGGATGATCTGTATAACAGTCTAAGAGTGTTTGAGACTGAAATTGATGCTAAAAAGAAATCCTTTTTGTTATAATCACAACACTGCTCTTCTGTCCTCTGAAAAATCTAATAACTGTGATTCTTTTTCAGGTGGTGATGGCAATCCTGCTGAAACTCATTATGAAGCTTTTGTTGCCAATGATGGATTATTTGCTCTAAATGTTGAAAACTTGGAACAAATTCATCCAGATGATCTTGAAGAGATGGATTTAAAGTGGCAACATGCAATGCTGACCATGAGAGCCAAAAGATTTCTGAAAAGAACTGGTAGGACCAACTTTCAAGGCAAAACAGAAGGCAGACCATCTTTTGATAAATCAAAAGTGGAATGCTATAAATGCCATAAGCTTGGTCACTTTGCCAGAGAATGTTGATCTCAAGGTCCACAGCCATCAAGGACTTCACAGCCCATCCAAGCTTCCTCATCAACAGCACTTGTCTCTCAAGAAGACAATGTGTTTGACTGGAGTGATCAGACAGAGGAAGAATTTCAAAATCAAGCACTTATGGCAGAAACCTCAAATGTCTCCTCCACTGAACTACCATCTGAGGTAAATTCTAAACTCTGCTCTCAATCATGCAAAAATATGGTTAAAAAGTACAGAGATCATAATGAGAGCATGTGCAAAACTCTAGCTAAGATGGAAGAAAGGAGATATGAATATATGCAAGCCATAGAAGATCTGGAAAAACAGATAAATGATTATAAGGATAATGAGATTCAAATGGGGTATGATAGAAACTATCATGAATGGGAGAAAAAGGAACTCAATAAGAAAATAGAATCTCTGAATAAAAAGGTAGAAGAAACTGAACAGAAGGTGTTAGAGGCTAATGAGAAACTGGAATCTGTTAACATAGATCTTGGTAACTTCAAGTTAGCAAATCAGAAGCTAGAACACCTAATGGAAGTTCAATTCAAAGATAGAGTCAAATCTCAGGTCAATCCCAAAGAAGGAATAGGATACAGAGCTACTCCACCTCCATATAATAACAAGTACATTCATCCAATGAGTGAAGTTGCTGATAGACTTGTCAATGAACCACTAGATGAGTCTATGACTATTATAGATCCTATCCTTGATAGCAGTCCTGAATTAAAAGAAGATACGAGTCAAAATAGAGACTGTGACACAAAGAGTGCACCCATAGAAGTCCAAGTTCCCAGTAAGAAAGGAAAAGAGAAGATGAGTGTATGCAATGCTACTCCACAAGTTTCTGTACATTCTAACTGTAACACTGCATCTTCATCAAAAGGAACTAAAAGAGGTAAATCTGTTTCTATCTGCACATGCCAAAAGCATGGTGTTCAAAAGTTTCCTAAACAACAGCAGGTAAGAGGAAACCAGAGAAACAAGAACCAGAAATTGACAGAAAAGTCTGGTGTTCCAATTCAAACTGTCAAAAGATGCTTTCACTGTGGAAGGAAGAATCACTTAGCCAAGGATTGTTTTTACAAACCAGCTGTTGCAAAACAGACTGTGCATCACACAAAATCAAATCCTAAACAGGCAAAGCACTCAAAAGTGAAACCTTCCACAGCAGCTCCAAAGAAAACAGTTGATCACAGATTCTCAATAGTTAATAAAAAACAGTCCACACATCAGAAACAAGTTTTGGCAAAGCCTAAATCATGTTTTAAACAAATATGGTGTGTCAAGGACAAATCTGTTGCTCAAACTGCTAATGCAAAAGATCAGACTGCTAAGTCAAAATCTGATGCTGTTAGTGCAAAAACTGAAACTGTTAGCACTACAAACACAGCTCAAGCTGCTGGGCATCAAACTGGAGCTGCTAGTGAATCATCTGAGACTGTCAAAAGAAAAGATGATCAAAATAATTGGATACCTCATATTATCACTAAATACTCTCCAAAGACTCCATCAGTAGATCTCACCAAATACAAGAAGTCAAAAACATTTTTTAGTTATGTTAATGTACAAGGCCAACCCAAAACCAATTTGGTTTGGGTTTACTCCACTACTAACTAAGCTGTTATTTGTGCAGGGCAACCACAGGTCTCCTCATAGGACACGATGGCATCTGGACAGTGGATGCTCTAGGCACATGACAGGCAATTCTGAATGCTTGTCAAATTTCAAAGGCTTTGATGGAGGTTTTGTTGCATTTGGAGGCAACTCAAAAGGAGGTAAGGTTACAGGTAAAGGTACTGTAAATGCAGGCAACATGACATTCCATGATGTTCTGTATGTTGAACAGCTTAAGTACAATTTATTGAGTGTCTCTCAAATCTGTGACAAACAAAACATTGTTCTGTTCACAGATTCTGAGTGCATTGTTCTTTCAAAGGATTTCAAAATTCCTGAAAATCTTGTTTTACTTAGAACACCAAGAAAGGACAATGTTTACTGCCTGGACACAGCTCTCTTGACTAAATCAAATACTTTAAGCTGTTTAATATCCAAAGCATCATCAAATGAGTCTGCTCTTTGGCATAGAAGGATGTGTCACATGAACTTCAAGTCCATGAATGATTTAGTTAAAAAGAATCTGGTAAGAGGATTACCACAAAAGGAGTTCATTTGTGATGATCATTGTGTAGCATGTCTTAAAGGTAAGCAACACAAAACTTCTCATAAGGCCAAAGAAGTAAATTCAATCTCATCTGTTCTTCAGTTGTTACATATGGATCTATTTGGTCCAACATCTGTTTTGAGTTTGAATAAAAGGGCATACTGTTTAGTCATTGTTGATGATTTCACCAGATTTACTTGGGTTTACTTTCTTAGGTCCAAAGATGAAACTGCTGAGCTTGTTAAGTCTTTTATCCTTAAGATAGAAAACCAATCCAATTCCAAAGTTAAGGTGATAAGATCAGACAATGGAACTGAATTTAAAAATCAAATTCTAAACAGTTTCTGTGAGTCCAAAGGTATTGCTAGACAATATAGTGCACCAAGAACACCACAGCAAAATGGTGTAGCTGAAAGAAAGAATAGAACATTAATTGAGGCTGCTAGAACAATGCTAGCTGATTCAAATCTGCCTATGACTTTCTGGGCAGAAGCTGTTAATACAGCCTGTTATGTTCTAAATAGGGTTCAAGTAGTTCAATCACAAGGGAAAACTCCCTATGAGTTATTCCACAACAGAAGTCCCCTAATAGCTTTCTTCAAGCCTTTTGGATGCCCATGTACTATTCTTCACACTAAGACTCACTTAGGGAAGTTTGAGAGTAAGGCTGAAGAAGGATTTTTTGTAGGATACTCAACTCAAAGCAAAGCCTATAGAGTATACAACAGTGTGTCTAAAACAATTGAAGAAAGTGCCAATGTTGAATTTAATGAAAATACTGCTAACATCAAAGGCACTGGTCCTGATTGGTTGTTTGATTTAGATTCACTAACAAATTCTCTGAGCTATGCTGAGTATACTGCAGAAGCTGATGCATACAGGGTTGAAGCTGCTAACACAAATTCTCATGCTGCCAATACAATTTCTCATGCTGTTGGCACAAAGTTTCAGACTGCTGCAGATTCAACAAGTTGGGATGATTTCACCACTCTACCACTTCTGTCATGTGATCCTCCAGGGGTCCTGAGCACTCAACATGATGCAAATCCCGACACTGAAGTGTCATTCCCAAGTCCTGACAGCACAGCTCCAACACAAAAGGAAACAACTCCAGTTTCTAGGCTAGCAGTCCCAACAGCTTCTCAAGCCGTTAGCCTAGAAACTCAAGTTGTTCCAGAAACTGAACCATTCACTGGTTCTGATGGAGATGACACAAACCTTGGAACGTCCTTTCAAACAGAGAGAGAGCCCACACTAAGAGTTCATAAGTATCACCCTCTCAACCAAATACTGGGTGATCCAAGCACTCCTGTTCAAACAAGGAAGATGGTTCACAATGAGACTGCTGTTGCTGAACAAGCAGTTCCAGAATTCAGTCTAGCTGCTTTTGAACATGTCTGTTTCATGTCTCAACTAGAACCCAAAAAGGCATCAGAAGCACTAAAAGATTCATCCTGGATTGAAGCTATGCAAGAAGAGCTTTTACAGTTCAAAATTCAGAATGTATGGACTCTGGTGGATCTTCCTAAAGGTAAGAGAGCAATAGGTACAAGATGGGTGTTCAGAAACAAGAAGGATGAGAGAGGGATAGTCATCAAGAACAAAGCAAGACTAGTAGCACAAGGGTACACTCAAGAAGAAGGAATAGATTATGATGATGTCTTTGCTCCAGTAGCAAGAATTGAAGCCATCAGACTATTTCTAGCATATGCAAGTTTCAAAGGCTTTAAAGTGTATCAAATGGATGTTAAGTCTGCTTTCTTGTATGGGACAATTGAAGAGGAAGTGTATGTGTGTCAACCTCCTGGTTTTGAAGACTACAAGTATCCAGACAGGGTGTACAAGCTAGACAAAGCTCTCTATGGTCTTCACCAAGCCCCCAGAGCATGGTATGACACACTGTCATCATATCTTCTACAGAATGGATTCAAGAGAGGCACTCTGGACAAAACACTTTTCACTAAATCCATCAAAGCTGAGATTCTTCTTGTCCAGATCTATGTTGATGACATCATCTTTGGCTCAACTAATGATAGGTTGTGCAAAGATTTTGAGGCCCTAATGCACAAAAAGTTTCAAATGAGTTCAATGGGGGAACTCACATTCTTTCTAGGGCTGCAGGTTAAACAGAAGCCTACTGGTCTATTCATAAGTCAATCAAAGTATGTCAAAGACATACTGGAAAAGTTTGGCTATCAAGACACAAAGGTTGCAAGCACTCCAATGGATCCTCATAAACAGCTCCATACAGACAAAGATGGCATCGATGTGGATATTCATCTATACAGATCCCTTATAGGATCTCTCATGTATCTAACATCTTCTAGACCTGATATAATGTTTGCTGTCTGTGTGTGTGCCAGGTTTCAATGCTCACCAAAGGATTCTCACTTGGTTGCTGTTAAGAGAATCTTCAGATACCTTAAAGGCCAACCACATTTAGGCCTATGGTATCCCAAAGACTCTCCTTTTGAACTAACTGCTTATTCTGACAGTGACTATGGTGGTTGCAACATTGACAGAAAATCCACAACTGGTGGATGTCAATACTTAGGAGCAAGACTGGTCTCTTGGCAATGCAAAAAGCAAACAACTGTCTCCACATCATCCACTGAAGCAGAATACGTAGCAGCTGCAAGCTGCTGCTCCCAGGTAATGTGGATTCAAAATCAGCTAAGAGACTATGGTATGAATTTCCTATCCACTCCTATTTATATTGACAATTCAAGTGCCATTAGCATTGTGCAAAACCCAGTGAAATTCCCAAAAACCAAGCATATAGAAATCAGATTTCACTTCATCAGAGATTGTAATGAAAAGAAGTTAATCCAAGTTACCAAAATACATACAGATGATCAGCTAGCTGATCTATTTACAAAACCTTTTGATGTGGGAAGGTTCACTTTCCTGATATCAAACATTGGTATGGTAAACATGGATTAATTGGTTTTCATTATTATCAACTCAATATGCTAATTTAAGGGGGAGACACTGTTCCATTGAAAAGTTGCACAACTTTACACTAACAGCATGAGTCTTTTCTCATGCTGCTAGTTCATTTTCTCGAACTGCTGGTTATTTTCACTTGATCTGTCAAAATGTGCAGGGTATTTGGGTAATTTGTCAAATGTGTGCGCGGGAACCAACCTTTTCGAAACCTTTAAAGGTCCCGGTTTCGTTCAGTTGTAACTACCAGTTACATATTCTTCTTCCACGGCCTTCTGCTTTCTCTCTGAACGATACACACATTCTTTTCAAACCCTAAACCCTAAACCGTCGTTTCTTCATCAATGGAGTTCGTAAAAGAACACAACTGCCTCCCATACACCCTGAAACACACTGAACTTCAACCGTTCCATGCTATGATGGACTTCCTCAGGCACTCCCATATCCACTATGCCCTCAATATTAACCCCGCTATATACATATCTCATATTGAGCAATTCTGGAATCGTGCCTATGTTCAAACCATCAATGGAGTGTCTACCCTGACTTCCACAATCGATGGTACAACCATCAATATCACTGAGGAGTCCATCAGAAGTCATCTGCATCTTCAAGATGCCACAGGTATAAAGACCTATCCCTTAATGCTTTACATTCTGGTCTTCAAAATATTGGATATAGGGGCCCTGCTGATTCTTTTACTTTCTTGAAAGCACATTTTTCTCCTAAATGGAAATACCTTGTGCATATTATTCAGCAATGTTTAAGCCCCAAAAGAACTGGTTGGTCAGAATTTTCTTCAAATATTGCCACTGCCTTAGTGTGCTTTTCTACTGGCCAACAGTTCAATTTTTCAAATATGATCTTTCAAGGAATGTTAAGGCATCATTCCCTAAAGAATGGGAAATTTTTGATGTATCCTCGGTTTTTGGCAGACATAATTGCACACACCTGCACTACTTCTAATTTACATAAGAGGATACATGTTTCCCATAGGCACTCACTATCTTCAATCAAAAGGCTGATAAAGCCAAGTGCCAATTTTGTCAGTATAGATGCTCCATTGCCCTCTGCAATGATGAACATCATCACAAGAAACAGAGGAGAGGGGCCTGAGCAGACACAGCCTAACATTACTGCTTCAACCCCAGGACCCCAACCCACTCCTCATGATACACATATTCCCTCTGATCCTTTTGTACAGCCCAAACGCCCACTACAATACTTATATAAAAGGAAAAGGGGACCAGGAGCTCCTTCCTCCTCCTCCCTTAGACAAAAGCCATATATCCCTGTGCAGGAGGATACTTCTGCACAGAATATCCAAAGGGAACAAATTGAGGACACTCCCATCCTCACTCAGGAGGTGAACATCTCTTCTGAGACTGTTCATATGGGTTCTGTGGCTGGCACTACTGATGTCTCTGCACAAGAGGCACAGGACAGTGCCAACATCTCTAAGACCACGCCCATGGCAACAGCAAGTGTGCAAACACGAGCTGGAAGTCCCCAGTACCAAGAAAAGAGGGGCCCAGAGGTTTCTACTTCTGGTGTTAATGTCAGTGATAGACCACAAACACCCCTGGTGTTTTCTGATCTTGAGACTAGCCTGCAACTGATGCTCTTAACGGATCCAAAGCTGAAACCTGTTGTAACAATGTTGGAATACCAAATGTCCATCATTGCTGCACAGGGGGCACAAATATATGCACTCAAACAGGCAGAAGCTGCTCACAATCAGAAACTGGCTTCTCTACACAAAGGATTTACTCTTTGTGGGAGTAAGCTCATCAAATTAGAGCAATTGATTCAAACCCATGTGGCAAAGGTTGTAGGTCCTTCTGACCAAACCAATGCTTCCAAAAAGGGGGAGAATCAGGAAGTTCCTGAACCAGTCCAAGCAGCTCCAACACCAACAGTCCAAGCAGCTTCAACAGCTCCACCTTCTGGGCTAGCAGTCCCAACTGCTTCTCAAGCTGTTAGCCTAGAAACTCAAGCTGCTTCTTCAAAAGCTACTGGAGTTGTGATCAGAGAAGGCATTCAAGCTCCATTAAGAACAGTCCAAGCTACAACATCTGCTACAAAATACAAGGGCAAGGGTATTCTTATTGAATCTCCAAAGCACAAATTTTCTTCAAAAGAAGCCCAAATTGCCTTTGATGCTGAAGTTGCCAAAAGAATAGCAGAAGAACAAGACGAAGAATTGGATCAACAAGCCCAAACCCCTATGGATGATGATGAGACCTTAGGTGATTACCTAAAGGGGTTTGTAGTTAAACAAGGAGCAAAGAAGAGACATATGCCAACTGGGCATACCAAGGCTGAGCATAGAAGATTCCTTATCAATTTTGCCTTTGTAGCTGGTATTCCAAAGAAAATGGCTCAGTCCATGTCTACTGAAAGGCTGCAGGAGATTCATGATAAGGAGATGGACAAAAGACAGAGAACAAAAGTCTCTCCAGAAGTTCAAACGTCCCAATCAGTCCAACCATCAACGAAACCAGTCCAAACTACAGCTGCCAATGCACCTGCTCCCACTGATCAAGCTGCTCTCTCTATTCCTTCATCTGTTAAGAAAGTGCTGTTTGAGCAACAACTTCAAAAGGCAATGGAGATAGAAAAGATAATTGATCAGTATGATTTCTCAAAGCCTCAAATCAATTACTGGTTTGCTAAGTCACTGGATGACCGTGACTTAAGAATAAAGTTTGTGATCAGAAGAGAGTCTGGACCTGAAGAGGAGTATGATACTTTTTGGCAGATAGTACAGAAGCTGACCAGAGAAGAATTAATAAAGATGTACCATATAGGGTCAGTTAAACAAGTAAGGTCTACTCTTCCACAGGTCAAGCAGCTCATTAAAGATCTAAGTACAGTGGTTGATTCTGAGTTTGCTAGACAAGAAATAGAGGATGCTGAAAAGAAAGGGAAAAAGATCAAGCAGATTGATCTGTTTGTCAAGTCAAAGACATTCAGAATCAAATTCACGGATGGGACTGGTATCTTCTTCAACTTTGAGTTTTATAATTTTTCAAAAGATATGCTACTGAAAATTAAGTCAGCTAGAATATCTTGTGACAAAGAAGAGTTGAAGAAAGAATTTTTGAAGGCTGTAGATCAGAAGCTTGCACAGTTGTAAGTTTTTGAAAGCCTTGGTTTGTAAATAACAGTTTACTTATTTATTTCCATTTTTGTATAGAACTTAAAGTCTTGTGTAAAGAATTTAAGTTAGGGGGAGATTGTTGGGAAATAGTTTAAGTATACTCAAGCTGTTAGTTTAGACTTCTCAGACTGTTAGTAGATTTTTCATGTAAGTACAAAGTTCATGCTGTTAGTTGAAGAAACTCGAGCTGCCAGTGTAAAAGTTCAAGCTGCCAGAGCAAAACAACTCAAGCTGCTCAGTTCATGCTGTCAAGTCATTCAAGCTGCTCAACAGTTTCATAAACAGAATGTGCTGATTTTCAGGAAAGATATCTATATGAAGATTCCAGCGTATCTACTATCAGAGAAGTCATAGTCCTTTAAGGAAACACGTCCATAAAGCAATATAAATAGACAGAATATTGTATAGAAGTATAGAAAAGTTTTCTGCGTATTTTTGAGTCTGTAATTGCTTTATTGTTTAAGTTTTCTTAAGCCTCTAAGGTTGTAAAACCCTAAGAACAGTGTGTGTTCTTCGTCTAATCAAAACAGATTAGAGGTGATTGTAATCATTGAATTCAGCAATACAAACAGTCTTGATTACTTCTTATGTTTTATGCTATATTGGTTCTGAAAGTTTTTGTTAAAATAATCAAGTGTTATTCCGCAAACTTCTTAATTAAACTTTGATTCAAAGCAAGATTATTGATTTATACTCTGATAAATTCAAATCAGTTAATCTTGATTATTCATATTTTTAGATCCTGACAATGAGTGACCTGCAAACCTGTTTAGCAGGTCACCAACTTTTCAGTTATCAAACATAGTTATATCTTTTCAGATTTTTATCAATAATAGTAATATATCAAAAACATGATTATTTTTATTTTATTAAGTTTTCTAATAATTCATAAACACCAAAATAAACCAAATTTTTATTCCGAATATTTATTCTGAATATTTATTTACGATTAGATAATATTAGATTACTTATTCACAATTATATATAATATGAACGAAAAAAAATACTACGAATCATTTCAATTTCAATTTTTCCAAACGAAAAAACTATAAATCATTTTATTTTTTGTTTTTTCCAACAAAATAATATAAACTATTTTGGTTTTTTAGTTTTTTCGATCTAAATGGGCTGTAGGTTTTTTATATAAAAAACTAAAAATAAAAATTGGTTGCAATATTATTCAAGCAGAAACACTATACACCACAATTATTTATAATTTTTTGTGTAGTTAAAAATTGTAACACACCGTCTTTGAGAAATATTTTGTGGATTTAATTCATTGGTTGATTAAATTATTAATATTGCTTGGGGCAATGGTATGGCGATTAGTGAAATGAACACGTGTCGGGGTCGAGTATACATGTCACCGGGTTATAATTCTAGCGGATTATTAATAATTATGAGATCACGGAATTAAACGGGAATATTAATATTAATTATGAAATATTGATAACAGGTCGGGTATCGGTGTCGAACCCGCATTATAAACGATATATTTATATGTATAACACGTTTAACTCTTTGCTTCATTTTCATTCATTTCAAAAACAATTGAGAAGTGTTGTGTGTGTTTGTAAGAGCAAACAGAAGGGAAAAAAGTCGTAACGGATCGAATTACGCTATGGAATTCATCTTTATCTTGGCTTGTGGAGTTCTTAAACTTGGGAAGGTAAGAAACCTCTAATTTAAATGAGTTGATTGTGTTATAAGGTGCTAAATTATGGAAATTGGTTTAGCAATTGTTTTTTTCGTTGCTAAAAACACGAAAATAAATGAGTTGTAATTATTTTGTACGAAAACTCAAAATGATTTATAGTTTTTTGTAAAAAAAAACTTAAAAACATGATTGGGTCGTAGTTTTTCATTCGGGAAAGCTAAAAGTTGAATGATTTGTAATCAATTTCATTCGGAATTTACTAAAAAACCGTTCAATTTGTAATTTTTTTATTCCAAATGAAAAGTACTACGAATGAAAAAGTGTTGCGACCCATTCATTTTTTAGTTTTTCTATGAATGGAAAAACCATGGAAAAATTTTTAGAAATGAGGGGTTTTTTTTTTCCAACAAAAGTACTACCCTTTTTTTTTTGTTTTCAAAAATAATATATGCGGGCTTGGGAACACCGAATGGCAGCTCTGCACACTTGACCACTTTCCACTTTTTACCGCTTTTGACCACCATTCGGTAGTCTGAAAACCGAATTGCAGGTTTTGACCACTTTTTGACCAACTTTTCAGAAAATTTTGTTTCTTTCGGTTCTACCAACACCGAATGCAGGTTTTGACCACTTTTGACCAACTTTTCAGAAAGTTTTGTCTAGTTCGGTTGTACCACCACCGAATGCAGGTCCTTGCAGCCTTTTTTCCAGAACCCGTGAACACCTCCTCCCCAAAAGAACCCGTGAACACCTATATTTTTTATTGACCCGTCAACCCCCTATGTTTTTTATTGACCCGTGAACAACCCCCCCCCCCCCCCACCCACCGGCCAACCATCTATATATAAATCACATTGCATTCATCCAAATCACATGCAATCATCCAGTTTCATATATCTGAGACTCATTCTCTATAGATCTCTCAATCTCTATTTCTATTTCAATCTCTGAATCTTTATATTTTTAAACAGTTGTTTTAATTTTTACAATGACCCAAGAAGAAATATTTGCTGGTCCAATTAATGGCGAACTATTGTTTTTAAAAGAAGAACATCGGGCGTTCGAGTTATTTCAATTAAACGAGAACGATCCCGAACAAAACAAAAAACTTGGCACGCCGTTGGAACTTCGTCGTGGCGATGGAAAATTATGGAAACATCTAAAGGAGCATCCGATACCGGGGAATGTTATGACAATTATCGAGGATGTGGGTTTTCGTGGAATTTTTGAATGCGGAAACCATAAAATTGACTGGCACTTGATCACTGCTCTTGTAGAGAGATGGCGGCCGGAGACCCATACATTTCATCTTCCTATGGGCGAGGCTACTGTTACTCTGGAAGATGTACAAGTGTTATGGGGATTGCCAGTGGATGGAGATGTGGTCACTGGTGTTGATCTTAAACTTACTTCCCAGGAAGTTAACGAGATGTGTCTAGCTTATCTTGGTTTCGTGCCGATGGAGAACCAAGTATCTGGGTTGTATGTGAAGATGACCGCTTTAATGTCAGAAATCCAACAAGCGGTCCGGGGTGGTGACGAAGGTCCTAGACAAAGGGCCCGTGTTTATATCATGTACATACTAGGAGGTACATTGCTTCCGGATTCTGGAAACTGAGTACCTTTACATTTACTTGTAAATTTAATTTATTTGGATCGTCGCAATCGGCTGAGTTGGGGTAGTGCTGTGCTGGCACGATTATATCAAAGTTTATGCCACGCTACAAATCCCGACACACAGTATGTGTACGGTCCCCTTTTATTGTTACAATTTTGGGCTTGGGAGAGAATTCCTGCTTTCCGCCCTGCAATGACACAACCGCAAAACAACATTGTCTTCCCATTTGGTGCAAGGTTAGTATTTATTAATTTTACCTTATGCTTACATTTAAATTTCATTTTTCTGTTATAGTATAATATTTAACAGTTTAGTTGTAATTAAATATAAATATTTTAAATTTATTTTATTAAAAAACCCAAGTCGTCCATTAAATCGTAAAAAATCGTAAAAACTTATTTATTTTATTAAAAGTCGTAAAAACTTATTTATTTTATTAAAAAATTGTAAAAACTTTTAATAAATTTATTTTATTAAAAGTCGTCCATTAATGAATCAACATCATGATTTATATGGGTGTGCTTTGGTGAAATCGTAAAAAATAAATATTGATAAAAAAAATTTGAGTTTTATAATATTTGAGTTTTAATAATAGTTAGTTACTAGTTAGTTACACATAGATAAATATTGATAAAGAAAATAATAAAATTATAAAACTTCATTTCTTTTTCATTTGTCATATTTCTTTCATTTAAAAAAAATAAAAATTTATACTAAATGCAATAATTCTCTACTCATTTCCGTCGAAATGAAGACTTTTATCACATGATTTAAAAAAAACTTATAAACACGTACATAAAATCACAAACCAAACCATGAAGAAGATAATTATAATAAAATTCAGCTAGATTCTTCTTAAATGCAACAAAAATAAAATGATTGCAAGGACTATTTATTATTAAATAATAATTAATAAAAAGGTTTGTGTACAATGATTGCAAACACTAAAACAGTTAAATCAGTACGTTTCAAACACTTGGTTGGTCCGTTTCAAACAGATAAAATTTCAAACTTTTCTTTATAGTATAATATTTAACAATTTAGTTGTAATTAAATATAAATATTTTAATTTTATTCTATTAAGCAAAAGTACGTGAATTAAACCAATTGTTATATATTTCCTTACAATGTTATATATAATATTTAACAGTTTAGTTGTTATACATTTATATATTTCCTTACAATGTTAAGTTTTCATTCAGATCATAAATATAAAAAAAGAGAATGTATTAACACTATGAAATAATTAAATTAGAACATATACATATACATATACATGTTGTAGTTATCCAGATAATTGTTATTGATGGTGTCTAGGACAGTCTGATCGGGTTTGGTTGTTGGATATTCGAAAGGTATTATACCGAAAGAGTCCTGCCTCCCAGACTGACCTGACTGGCCATTGTAACATTTATTTACGATAACTATAAAATGAATGTGATATATGTTATAATTGTAATACAAATTTCAAAATTGAATATTGACTAGATATTTAATGATATAAATGGAGGGCGAGTCACAGCTTTGCTGAAACCGGAGCACATTGTTTAAGATCGACTCGCTACACTCTAATGATACTAGAAAATAACGAGGTATATTATTTTGAATTTAAGCTTTACATTTGTAAACTACAAAAGTTATGATCCACACTTACTTGTTACTCTCTATTATGTGCTAGTTTAACTGGACACCATATGTTGAGTTCCTGCATCATCTACACGTTGATTGTAGAAGTGGTTTTCAATCTTGGAGATGCAACACATATTTAATATGTTGGGAGATTGTTGAACCACACTTACCGAGCAGGGTAATGAGGCAATTTAATATGGTATAGACCATCCCTCAAACAACTTATTATTTACATCTGATCAGCACAAAAAGGTGCACAAAATCAATCGGGTGGGTAAGAAAGTTGATTGGCTTAGTAAGCACGGGAATTGTATTCAACACTGGCATTCGAGACATCAAAATATCGTAAATGGTAATTTGTCAAATAACTCCGATGCCAGTATTGAATATAATAGATGGTACTTTCAACGAACGGTTAATCACATCGTTCGTCCTTAATCAAGTGGTCGTCCAGGGTTCAAAAACATTGCTGGATCTAGGGATTTAGCGGTAAGCCATTTTTCATTAATTAAATCATTTACATTCATATAAAGAAATTATTGACTTTATGTAATAATATATATTCTCTTAACAGTTTGAGGGGCTGAGCTATTTGTATCAACCAGGAAGCAATCTAAGTCAACAGGAACGTTATGGCATCCAACAGTACATGGATCGAGCTGGCGGTAGCCGTCGCTTAGACATGCCATATCGGTATTTTCCTGATGCTTTTAGCAACTATCCTGGGGCAACCTCTCAACATGGTTCCGGTGCAAACGTATCAGTTCCGCATCCTCTTATCCCGGATTTGAATGAAGAAGATGTGTCGTACAACGTTTATGGTTATATGGATTCTAACTTACATTATTCACCGACGTTTAATGACGGGACACAAACCTTGTATGGCCATCAAGAAGCTGGTACTTCAAATGCAAATTTAGGGGAACATTCAACCTTTCAACCAAATACTGTGGTACAAAATTTTTTTGGTGCGTACGACAACACACAGAACGCACAACAGAGTCAGGTTGTAATCGACACGGGCGGTCCCTCACAACCTTTTCAGACACAGAGGGATACACAGTTTCAATTGCAACCATATTCTAGTATGTCAACTCCTTCGTATCACAGTACTTATTCCCCTCAATTTAGCTCTCCACAACCTCCACCATGGAGCGGTTTGGATCGGTTTATAGCAAAAACCGAAATCCAAACCAAAATATCGGTTTTTAAAATTAACAGTCCAAACGGTTTGGTTTTAAACGATTTGGTTTTTTCGGTCTTTGTTTCGGTTTGAATTTTGGTTATTTTCGGTTTTTTTGGATTTTGTTTTTGTCCGAATCCCCATTTTCTTATTTTGTGAAATTTATTTTTCTTTGACAAAATATGAAATTTTTAACAACATCCAATACAATAATCATTTAATCAAACATAAAAAAGACAAAAAAAAACTTAAACTTCAAACATCCAAATATCCAATTTCAACAATTCAAATCATAAATTTAAACATCCACAGATGTGTCGCTTGATACTTCCCACTTTCGGTGTTCCATTGATCAATTTCATTCTTGATTTCTCCCAAGAGGCAAGACTCTGTTGCGTCGCTTGATGCTTCCCACTTTCCCGGTTCCCATTCTACCAGTTAGTAATTAAAGAAGGGTATGTATTTAATAAAATTTTAAAATTTAAAACAACCTAATTTAATAATTAAAGAAGGTATGTATTTAATAAATCTAAATTTATAATATAGTACATATAAAACCGGTTCAGTTTGGATTTCTTTCGGTTTTTTATAGGTTCAAACCTAAACCAAACCGAAATTTTCGGTTTTTGAAAATCGAGAGTCCAGACCAGTCCAAAATCCAAACGGTATGGTTTTTTTGTTTCGGTTTTTCGGTTTTTTTCGATTTCGATTTTTATGCACACCCCTAATAATAGCAAACACTTTTAACTTTTTACCAATAATAAAAACATATCAAATTAAAATTTTCTTTATCTTTAACTAATCATTACTTTAAAGAAACTAAGTTTATGAAAATCGAAACACAATCAAATAAGTTCGTAATCCATTTTTTTATTTAAATTTTGTTAGAAATAAATCACATGCAATGTGTGCCTATAAAAGAGATAAAAAAATATGTTTTCTATAGACATTAAAAAATAAAAATTATTTTGATGTGTCATATTTTCATGCATAGCTGGGTTTTAGAGGTATGATAGAGTCGAACATTTAAGTGTAACATGACAACGTGAAACTCAAATCATTTTGTATAAGATGTCATAGAAATATAATGAACACATTATGCTACATTTGTATTCTTTTTTGGATACTTAGTTCAACAATATTTGCATTATTTATTTGATAAATAAATGAATAATATTATAAATATTTATGATCTAATCATGGATAATTAGTTTTTTTATTTATTTAATGTCGAAATCTTGTTTGTGAAAGAATGCATAAAGTGTTATATATTTTGATTTTATGTATCCATATATATGTTTATTCCTATATATATATATATATATATATATATATATATATATATATATATATATATATATATATATATTTGTGTGTGTGTGTGAGTGTGTCGTTTTTGGTTTTAGAAAGAAAGACTTGAAATTAAAAACCATGACAAAGAAAAACCAAAACCAAACTGAAACCAAAATAAAAACCAAAAAATCAAATCGTTTAAAATCCAAACTGAACGGTTTCTTGAATATAGAAACTGATGTTTCGGTTTGGTTTTTGGTTTTTGCCAAAAACCGATCTATGCTCACCCCTAATCAAAATAATTTTAGTTTTTTAATGTCTATAGAAAACATATTTTTTTATACTTTTATAGACACACGTTGCATTTGATTTATCTCTAACAAAATTTATACAAAAACATGGATTAGGAACTTATGTGAGTGTGTTTCGGTTTTCATAAATTTAGTTTTTTTTTAATAATGATTAGTTAAAGATAAAGGAAAATTTAATTTGATATGTTTTTATTATTGGTAAAAAGTTAAAAGTCGCTGCTATTATTTGTAAAAATATAAAAATTGCTATTATTGGTAGAATGATAAAAGTTGTTGGTATTAATGGATGGTAACATAGCAGGTTTCCAGGTCAAAAGTTGGTATAATCGGTAAAAAAAATACAAAAGTTGTGGCAATTAATGATAAAAAATAAATAATGTGGGTATAAACGCTAAACTACAAAAAGTTGTTGCTATTTTTGGCATATAACCCTTAATTTTATGATTAATTCATGTAACCACCAAAAGATGAAGAGTTTGGTGATTAATGTCTAGTAACCACCCAAGATATGATAAATTTTAAAAGGTGAAGAGTTTATGATTAATGGATTAGTTATGTTGCTAGTAAATGAATGTCATAACTTAGTCTATAAATTGACATTACTTTTGAGTTGTAATGTGGAAGAAAATATTCAAGAAATAAAGTAAATTTGAGCCTTGTGGTGTTAACTTTATCTCCTTTTTTTTTTTCTCTCTACAAATTGGTATCAGAGCTCTTTAATCCAGGGTCCTAAATTTGTTCAAATGAACAACTCTATTCCTCTTTCCTTTGTTCCTCAATTAACCAAAGATAACTATGGCAAATGGAGTATCCAAATGAAAGCTCTTCTTGGATTTCAAGAAGAATGGGAGATAGTTGAAAAAGGCTACACGGAAGAAGAAAATGAAGACGAACTAAACCAAGCGCAAAAGGAGAACCTAAGAAGATTGAGGAAAAAGAACCAGCAAGCTTTGTTTTGGATATACCAAGGAGTACTATCCTATTAAGCTGCGTGGGAGAAAATATGTGGTGCTACTTCGGCAAAGGAAGCATGAGAGATTTTGGAAATGACATACAAAGGCGCTGAAAAGGTAAAAAAGGTATGATTGCAAACTCATAGAGCGAAATTTGAAGGCTTGCATAAAACAGAAGCATAACTAGTTTCTGATTATTGTTTACGGGTAGTGTCGGTAGTTAACCAATTTAAAAGAAATCGTGAAACTATGGATGTAACATCCCAAAATTTAAATTATATAATTAGTGTGGTAAATGATTTTAAAGTATTATTTTGGAGTTGCATTTTGTCTCTCTTGGAGACAATTCTGCTCCATCACTAGACTTGCCACCATGATCAAAGTTAAACCAATGGGGGCTTTTCTTTTGTCCCTCCATTGTCTTATTAGCCCTCTATATAAATTCCAACCTTCATCTTTTACTATTCCATTGCAAATTTGTAGTTTACATACATAGAAAAGCTTTTGAGTTAAAGAATTAGTGGCTGGAGCATTGGGAGAGAAGCTCCTCCATCAACCTCTCTATTGTTCTTCATAACCATTGAGGTTACTATAACATTCAATCTTCGTCACTTTGATTTTTGGGTATTTTTGATTGAAATAAGTATTGGAATGGATTTATAAACCGAAAATAAAAGTCTATTGACCATAATATTCATCATCTTCTTCATTCCAAACCCACCACCATTGTTAAAGCTTTAAAGTGGGTTCTAAGTGGATTTAAGAAATAATCTGAAATCTATACTATATATAATAAGAAAACAACTTGGAGTTTCTGGACCATTGGATGGAAAGAAATCAATGGTCCAGATTAATGACAACTCATAATTATTTATGAAATGTCTCTTATACCCTTAATTAAAATCAATAATTATACCTATGCCATTTTTTAATTCATTTTCCAAATTTACTACATTACCTTAATTACATTAAATTTTGATTTTAATTTTTCCATTAATGAATTAATATTTACCTAAAATAAATATGTGTCATTATTATCCTTAATGATCATGGTTAAATTCAAATGTAAAAATTTGAATTTAAATGTAGAAGTGTAGTAAATAAAGTTAAAAATTTTTGTTAATTATTTTGCTAACAAGATTGAAAATTTAATTGATAAAACTCCAATTGTGAATATGATAACTTTGATTGTTGATTTTCAGATATTCCATTTTTATATTTTATCATTTTTCTCAAAATATATACACATTCACATAATTGAAGTTTTTTGTTTTTTACATTGATATTTCATATTTGAAGTTAATAAAAATTAAAAGAGACATTTTTTGCAAACACATATTATCTGTTTTTAATAATACAATATAATAATATTTTTTTAATTAATATCAAACAACTGAGTATTTTTTTAATCTTTAATTTAACTAGCTTTCAATTTTTTTATTTTAATTATATATAAATTTATAATAATTTATTTAAATAAAAAAAAATATGTATTTTCTAAATCAACCCATGTAATACATGGGTTGATTAACCTATATATTGTAATAAAACAAAACAATTCATGTCACATGTCACTTCTACAATACAAGAAAATTTTATTTTTCCACATCTTCTTCCAAATTTAACACCTTAACTTAATTGCATTAAATTTTGACTTTATTTTTTTCATTAATTAATTAGTAATAAATTAGATTTTGTAACATTTAAAATTAATGTTTACCTAGAATAAATATTTATAATTATTATCCATAATAATCATAATTAGATCCAAATGTAATAATTTTAATTAGTTGTGGAAATTATTATTATTATTATTATGTATAATAAAGGAAAACATCAAATGTCACGTGTCACCTCTACGTTCACCTAAAAGATAATTACAACTTATAGAAAATAAAAGATAAGTACAATTTAATATTTTTAAAACAGATAAATATACTCTATTTTTTAATCTGTAAATAATAAAAAATAAACACAATTATTATTTTATTATGTTTTTATTTTTACTCATATACATTTTATATAAATAAATTTAATTAAAAATATCCACGTAATACGTGGGTTATAAACTAGTTTGATATTAAATTGATAGAAATGCTATTAGAAAGAAGAATACGATGTTACATTATGATTACATGAAAGATTTGAAAGTAAATATATCAAAACAAAGTTAAATGATATCTTAGATTTAGAAAAAAAGGGGGGATGAAATCTATAAAAGAGAAATCAAATATAAATAAAAAGATGGCAGTGGGTTATACACCGGATTCCGACCGGCAGGGGGCGGCGCCGCCGTCGGTGGCCGGCCGGCTGGCACCCACCTTTTCCCCTTTTCTTCTTTTGGCCGGCGTTGGTGTTGCTTTCCATCTGCCCTCCTTCTTTTCCCTACTGCACACTCACACACAAATAAATTGGTTGGTGGGCTCAAATAAAAAGAAAAGGGTTTGAGTTATGTTTAATTAAATGGGTTTTGGGTTTAAGGTAGATTAGGTAGACAATTCTATTTATTTGTTTGGGCTTATACCCATTTTCAACAAATCTGATTTTCTTTTGGGTTGGGTTTAATTTAGTTTTGGGGTTGATTAATTAAATTAAATAGCTAAATAATTAAATCCCTAAATAGGCTATTTAATTAGCTAAACCTTTTGGGTCAATAAAAATTAATTGATGGATATGTTTTATAAACATTTTAGACTTCTAGTCATATTTGAATACGAACAAGTTCGTTTAATATAATTAAATTATGATTGCGGGACTACTTAATATTTAAATTGATTTTGATTATTAAATTATTAAGTTATTTAGAGATTATTTAGTAGATAAACCCGAATAGTTAATTTGAATATTTATCTAAATTTTTACAATGGGAACTTATATTACTTAGGACCCTTAATTTTATAAATTAAATTTGAAGGTCAAAATAATTTTCGTTAATAATAAACGCCAATATTGGATGCAAAATGGAAGGATTAAATTAAACACGTATCTTAAGATGGTTAAATATTAACAGCGAAATTTTATATTATGATATCAGGACTACACTAGCGTTGTGTTGAGCTTTGGCTAGAGCTTGAATATTATTGTTAGAGTTTATACCGAACTTCCAGACTGAGCAAACTATATAACGTGCTAATTTGCAGGCTATGTGAGTAACTTAATTAAATGCATAATATTCATATGTGACTACTTGAATTTACTATTTGACTTATTATGATTGCCATGAGAATTCTGATATCTTGCCATGATTAATTATTAAGATTGCTTTGTCATGCTAAATTATTACAATGAGGCTATATATGTGAAACTCTAGTATGTATACTATGATGGAGATATTATGAGACATCTATGAGAGTGTGATGCTACTTCGTGTGGCAAAACACACACCAAGCGAGTCGGTGCGTTAGCATGTCGGGCGAGCCGCATGCCTAGATATGTCTGCACGGGCGAGCCGTGAATTATTCCGGGCGAGCCGGAACTGTAGCATGTTGTATTTATGTCTAACAATTATCCTATCCTTGTTATATGTGTTTGTTGTGTTTTTAAATTTGTTACTCGCTAGGCGATTGCTTACCCCGTTGGCGGACTTATATTTTACAGGTCCTGCCGATAAGGGTAATGCCACTATGGGTCAGAGTTCTCACCAGTGATATTGAACTACGTGTCGAAGAGATAAAGATGCTTTTGAGATGCTCATGCCTTGGTTTTGTTATGACGCTTTTGGGATCGGGTAGATCCATAGACTTAATTAATTAAGATTTGACATGTAATATCAATACTCTGATTTTGTAAGCGTACTCTGATGATGTTTTTGGATAGTTGTCTGCACTATATATTATCCTTTGAGAAAAATTTTATTTATCTCGTCTTTTGAGGTGTTTATAACGTAGAGATCGTGTAACAGTTCTATAGAATTTAGGACGGGTGTTTCAATTGATGATATTCGGGTCATTGAAAAAATTATTCGCTCTTTGGATTCTAGATTTGATTATATTGTTGTAGCCATTGAAGAATCTAAGGGTGCGTTAGTTTATGAAAATTTCCAAAATTTCCATCTCACTTTTCAACAAAAATGAAAACTTGTTTACTTAACAACAGTTTCATAAATTTTCATTTCACTTTTTAAAATACCACTTTTCATATTCTCTCTCTTACTTTTCTATTAACTACCCTATTTTTTTATAATACTCTCTTTCTCTCTCTTACTTTTTGTATCAACTATCCTATTTTTTTTATTTTATAATCACTCATCTTATTTTTCTTAAAACTAAAACTTCATCACCTAAACAAGTTTTCACTTTTCATAGAAACCCTTGTTTTTTTTCTAAAAACTATAACTTGAAAACTGAAATTGAAAAATGACTAGTTTTCGTTAACTATGAAGAAAGATTTACTAAGAAAAGAAAGAAGTAGTTTTGGAACAAGCCCTCAAGTCAAAGTTGTCTTTAAATGAGAAGCAAGAAGATTTCAAAAGCCAAAGAGGTAAAGATCATGATCGTGGAAGAGGAGGAAACTCGAGAGGAAGATTTGCAAATTCTCGTGGAAGATGCTACTATGGAAGAAAGGAAAATGGGTGGAATGAAGCAAATCAAAGTCAAAGTTTTCAAAGTTGGCAAAGAGGACGTGGACGTGGCTATCAAAGAGGAAGAGGATGCAGTTATTTCGAATGTGATAGTTGTCACAAACCCGGTCATTTAGCAAGAGATTGTTGGTTTAAATATGGAGACAAACACGATGCAATTTGGGCTAGCGGAAGTAAAAACTCGGAGTCTCAGCATCAAGACACTTTGCTGCTAGTATCTCAAGGCGGAAATAATGAAAATGTTTGATACATAGACAGCGACGCTAGCAAGCATATGACAGGTAACAAAGATTTATTTTCCAAGTTGTTTGAAAATAATTATGGAGAAGTTAAAATTGGAGATGGAAAGTCATACAAAGTTAGTGGTGTTGGTGAATTAGAATTTAAAACAAGGCAAGGAAATATTGAGAAAATGTCAGAAGATTATTTTGTTCCTGGCCTAAAAAGTAATCTGCTTAGTGTTGGTCATCTTTTGAAGAAAGGTTATGATATTCATTTTCATGACATGACTTGTTTTTTGTCAAAGAAAAATCAAGTCATTGCTAGAGTTACGGTTGCGTCAAATAATCTTTTCTCGTTGGCTCTTCAAAATCAAAATATGTCATGTTTTTTTGGTGTTGACAAAGGAGTTTCCAAGTTATGGCATAACAGGTATGGTCATCTGAACTATAAAGATTTGGAATTACTATCAAGGAAAATGATGGTGAAAGGATTGCCTAAAATTGACCGTATGAATGAAGTTTGTGAAGCTTGTCAATTTGGAAAGCAACATAGAACCTCAATTCCCTCTCAATCATCGTGGCAAGCAAAAAGACCATTGCAGCTTATTCACTCAGATTTATGTGGGCCGATGACCATTTCATCTTTGGGACGTAATCGTTATTTTCTCGCTTTTATTGATGATTTCTCACGAAAAGTTTGGGTGTATTGTGTTAAAGAAAAATTTGAAGCTTTTCAAAGATTTTTTTTTTTATGGATTTCAAGGCTGAAGTTGAGAATTTTACGTGGTTAAAAATCAACACTTTGAGGACGAATCCTGGGGGTTAATATTTCTCAAATGAATTTGAGAAATATTGTCGAGATAATGACATTTGACATGAAATGACAGTCCGTTATACGCCTCAACAAAATGGAGTATGTGAAAGGAAGAATAGAACAATAATGGAGATGACAAGATGTCTATTATAAAGGAATTGGTTAGCAAGAAGTTTTTGGGCTGAAGCTGTTTCTCGTGCAGTTTATCTTATTGTCACCATTTGGGAAAAAGCACATCACATGAAGCATGGTATGGTACAAAACTAAGTGTTCATCATCTAAAAGTATTTGGGAGTGTTGCTTATTCTCATGTTCCAGATTCAATGAGAAGCAAGCTGGATCACAAGTCAGAAAAGTGCATCTTTATTGGCTATAGTGAAAGAAGCAAAGCATACAAGTTGTATAATCCAACGACAAAGAAAATTGTGATAAGTCGAGATGTTCGATTTGATGAAAGTTCTTTCTTTGAAGAGATCGAAGTTGAAAAGAAATATTTACCAATTTTTCCTTTTCAAGTTGAAGAAGAAGAGATTGGAAATGCTGAAACTGATGTTCAAGACGAGAGTCCTCCCGATTCTCAAAATTCTTCAGCAAGTTCTTCTCCAAAAAGCCCGATAAGAAAGACAAGAACTCTCCAAGAGTTATATGATGTAACAGAAGAGATGGTACAAAATGATACTGTATTTTTTGCTTTCTTTGCTGGGGAAGATCCAATTTACCGATTTGCCACCACACAAAAATTCTATTGGAGTAAAGTGGGTGTACAAGACAAAGATGAATCCAGATGGGTCTATCAACAAGCACAAGGCAAGGTTGGTTGCAAAAGGTTTCAAGCAAAAAAGAAGGCGAAGATTTCAGCGAAGTATATTCTCCCATTTCAAGACTCGAAACTATTCGGTTGCTCATTTCTCTTGCTGCTCAAAATGGTTGGAAAATGTTTCAAATGGATGTAAAATCCATATTTTTGAATGGTGTTCTCAACGAAGAAATTTATATTGATCAACCACTTGGGTATGTCAAAAAAGGTGAAGAGAATAAAGTGTACAAGTTGAAGAAAGCGTTGTATGGATTGAGACAATCACTGCGAGTTTGGTACAGTCGTATCAATTCTTACTTTGAGATATGGATTTGAAAAATGTCCATATGAGCATACTCTTTACACTAAAGGAGATTCACATGGAAATTTCATTGTTGTTAGTCTTTATGTTGATGATCTTGTTTTAACAGGAAACGATGTTAGATGAGTTCAAACATTCATTGATGGCAGAATTTGAAATGAAAAATTTTGGAGAACTTCACCATTTTCTTGGAATTGAGGTTCATCAATCCAAGAAGGGAACTTTTATCTCACAAGAGGGTTATACAAGAGAAAATTTAAAGAAATTCAAGATGGAGAATGCGAATCTGGTCACCACTCCATGCATCACAGGTTTGAAGTTATCTAAAGAAGGTGAAGGCAATATGGTGAATTCAACTTTATACAGGAGTCTTGTTGGAAATTTGATGTATCTAACTTCTATAAGGCCTGATATCATGTATGGTGTAAGCTTGGTGAGTAGGTTTATGGAGAAACCTTATTCAAATCATTGTGTAACACCCAGAATCTAGCAGCAGGTACGTGTACTTTATTTATTGGCTTTAAAAGTCGTCCCGATGAGTTGGTGAATTTTAATTGATTAATTGCACGTGAGTTGGTAAAGTAATTTGCTATTACGTGTAATGTTAATCAGGTTGAGATAATAAGCGGTTTGATAATAATTAGAGATTTGGGGTTGTTTTAATGAGTTAATTGACATTCTAAACCCAAGTCGTTAATTTGAAATTAATCGGGTTAACGGGTGTCTACCTAGTGATTAATGAGTACCGTACCCGTTTAATTTGAGCTCGGGACCGGAAACGTAAATAAGTCGGAGTCCTTAACAAATTATTTCATTCTTTCAAACTCCAAGTGTATAGGTGTGTGTATGTTTCAGCTGATCAAGGTGAAAAGGGTAGGAAAGAAGATCAAGGCAGCCATAATTGAGAGATTAATCTCACCATCATCCTTGTCAAGAAAAAGCTTCAACCCAAGGAAGAAAGAAGTGATCCAGGTTGGTAATCCTTGTTGAATTGTGTTATAGTGTTGTAATCAGTAATTAAATGATCAAGGGAAGGTGTATACCCCCTGCTGTTTATGGAACCAAAATTGGGAGATGAAATCTCCCTGGTTGAGCAAAAACAGAGCATGAACTGCTCTGTTCGTCGCCGCATCGCAGCCGAGCTCCCCTGGTCGCGCCCGCGATCAGGGTGAGGCGGTTAAGGGTGGTCGCTGGTAGTGGAACGCGACCGAGACATTAGTCGCGGGTCGGACGAGCACGGGCGTGCTCGGATGAGCCCGGCCGCGACAAGAGGGGCAGCGTGGGCTCATCGCGTCCGCGATGGCTGGCCGCGACGAGGAGCCCGCGACCACGATCGCGGCCGCGCTCCTGGCCGCGCCCGTGTGTCTTGGCTTGTTGATTCATGTTGAGCTAGTGGGTTTGGTAGTATAGTCGTTATGAGTTCAGTAGCTAGTTGTTACAGTGTAGTTGTATTTATTGTTGCCAGGGTTCGTAGCTAGACCTGGGACTTGTAGAGGCCGCCGTTGGTAGCGAGACTGTAGTCGTGCTTCAGGTGAGTTACTTACTTTGTTGTTTATTATCCGGGTCCGATGTGGATCCTTTTGTACGTTGACACTTGTTAGCACAGAGCAGAGCACGTGGATCGCGCGTATTGTTGCCATACGCAGAGTAGAGAGGCCTGTTGGGTCATTCCCAACTCAGTGGACCTGACAACCCACTACTTTGTGGAGTGGGCTATGCAGGCTGTGCCGGGTCGCTCCCGATGAGGCATCAGGCAGTTGAGGCCGGCCGCACGTTGATTTCTAGTCGTTATATTGTGCTAACGATTTTATAAATTGTTTTAACGTTGTTTAAAGTAACTCACCAGCTTTCCGCTGACTGTTGTTTTAACTGTGGATCTCAGGTGTGAGGACTGAGGCTAGGGACACAGCAGGAAGTAGCCGAGACCCGCCACGTGGACAGTATTTAGTGACTACTTTCGTAAGTAGTCTTGATGTTTTGTGGTTTGGCTTATTAGCCAGTGACTTCTGGATGACTGTAACCTTTACTTATATTGTGGTTGCCAGACGTTACTGACGGGGGTTGGTTCCCGTTCTGTGTTACTTTATGTCCGATGTTGATATTTAGTAGTAATTAGCTGTTTAACCCTTGATGACATTGCCTATGATTTGATGACGTGGACTGTAAGTCCTATGTGGCATTAGTCGTAAAAGTAGGGTGTTACAACTTGGTATCAGAGCATTAGTTTAAGGTTTAAGTATCATTAGTGATGCTTAGGCTTAAACCAGTGTCTAGATCCTTGGGCTTGATCTCTGATGAGTAGGTCTAAGAAATTGTAGAATCATATTATTGTCGTTATAGTAATATTGTTTGTATTATGCAGAGACCTTATGGCAGATGAGCAGAGACCCGAGGGTCCCACCGGGGGACGAGTGTCTGACGAAGAGTTTGCTCGGCGATTACAGGAGGCCTATGAGAAAGGCCGTGCTGAGGGTATCCAGTCCCAGACCCAGAGTACAGGTGGGGGCAGAGATTCAGGAGCTGGTTCATCACGAGGGGCAGGCAAGGGATGTAAGTATAAGGAGTTCCTTGCAGCACACCCGCCAGAGTATCATGGCGAGCCCGGGGCCGTAAAGGCCATGTACTGGTTGTAGGATATGGAGATGGCCTTCCGTATCACAGGATGCCACCCGGATCAGATGACGACATTCGCTAGTGCCCAGTTGCGGACTAGTGCTCAGCAGTGGTGGCGGACTATTAGAGATATGATGGGAGATGGACCAGCATATGAGATGACGTGGAGTCAGTTTAGGGCTCGTTTCGAGGAGCAGTATTGTCCTGAGGACCGCAGAGCTCAGCTGGAGATTGATTTTCTAACGTTATTCCAGGGACAGCGATCGGTTGATGAGTACGAGAAGATTTTCATCGACCTGAGTTTGTTTGCGCCTATCCAAATTAGTACGGAGTCACGGAAGATTAATCGGTTTCTGATGGGATTGCGTAAGGAGATCCGAGAGTTTATTGACACCGGCTACATTCCGACCTATGCCAGGGCAGTCGAGTTGGCCCGTAGACGAGAGAGTGAGCTATCGCGTAGGGATCCAGTAGTGGAGCAGCCACGATTGGTCCAGTCAGCTGGACATGTTGGAGGTTCTGACCGGGGCAGAGACAGAGATAGAGACAGTCGCTCCGGCCAGTTTCAGCCGAGGGGTGACGACCGTCGGCGTACTGAGTCAGAGCGAGGCGATAGGCAGAGGGATAGGTCTTCACAGAGGTCAGATCGCAGGCCCGATGATAGGGGCAGTCGTTTTGCAGGATCCGAGCAGAGGGGAGGAGCGTCGAGTTCAGGGTCGGCTAATAGAGAGCGGTTTTGCAGGAGATGCCGCCAGAGGCACACCGGGGAGTGTGATCCCCGCCATGTGCGTTGCTTCCGTTGTGGCCAGCCCGGCCACACCCAGTCAGGATGTACTTCGAGGGACCCGCTACGCTTTAATTGCGGGCGGCCTGGTCACCAGTCTAGAGATTGTACGGCTCCACGGCAGGGAGAGTCGAGGCCTCCCGCGCAGGGTCAGAGTTCTGTTGGTTCATCCGCTCGTAGAGAGACTGTTCCGCCAGCCAGAGGCCGAGTTTTCCAGCTGACAGCAGAGGAGGCTCGAGATACAGCTGACGTGGTTTCGGGTACGTTCATTCTAAATGGTCATAGTGCCCGAGTGTTATTTGATTCCGGAGCGAACCGTTCTTTTGTCTCGCTTGCCTTTACTGCATATTTTACTGCTTTGCCTGTTGAGTTGCCAGAGCCATTAGTTATAGAGCTTGCTGATGGCAGTGCTTCTGTTGTTAGGCATGTTTATGCCCAGTGTATATTAGAGATAGACGGCTATCCATTTAGGGTCGATTTGTTGCCCATAGGGATCGGTAGTTTTGATGCTATAGTAGGCATGGATTGGTTAGCTTCTCAGCGTGCTGACATTGCTTGTTCCAAGAAGATTATTCGGCTACCGGTTTCTGAGGATTATGTTATTACTGTGTACGGAGAGCGCAGTAGGGGCATTGTTGGCCTCATATCTGCGATTCAGGCTAGTCGTTGTTTAGCCAAGGGTTGTTCCTCCTTCCTAGCATATGTAGTTGATGCGAAGAAGGAGAAGCAGAGTATAGATGTCGTCGATGTTGTTTCTGAGTTCCCCGATGTGTTTCCTGAGGAGCTACCTGGTCTGCCGCCGGACAAACAGGTAGAGTTTCGTATCGAGTTGGTGCCAGGTGCTACCCCTATTGCACGTGCACCCTATCGTTTGGCTCCTACTGAGATGAGAGAGCTGATGAGTCAGTTGCAGGAGCTGTTGGACCGTGGTTTCATCCGACCGAGTACTTCACCATGGGGTGCTCCGGTTCTCTTTGTGAAGAATAAGGATGGGTCGATGAGGATGTGTATAGACTATCGCGAGCTTAATAAGGTGACGGTGAAGAACCGTTATCCTCTTCCGCGGATAGATGATTTGATCGACCAGTTGCAGGGGGCTAGTATGTTTTCGAAGATCGACTTGCGCTCGGGATATCATCAGCTGAAGGTTTATGAGCAGGATACAGCGAAGACAACATTCAAGACCCGATATGGCCATTATGAGTTCCTGGTTATGCCATTCGGGCTAACCAATGCCCCAGCAGCCTTTATGGACCTGATGAATAGGGTCTGCCGTCCGTATCTTGATCAGTTTGTCATAGTGTTCATAGATGACATCCTGATATATTCCCAATCAGTAGAGGAGCATGCGGCGCACCTGCGAGAGATTCTAAGTGTGTTACGGCGAGAGAAGCTGTATGCGAAGTTCTCGAAGTGTGAGTTCTGGCTTCGAGAAGTTCAGTTCCTAGGCCATGTCGTTAGCGGCGAGGGCGTTTCTGTAGACCCAGCTAAGATAGAAGCCGTTATGAGCTGGGAGAGGCCGCAGAGTGTAGCAGAGATTCGCAGTTTCCTGGGATTAGCAGGATATTATCGTCGATTCATCCAGGACTTTGCGCTGATCGCAGTACCGTTGACTCGCTTGACTCGCCAGTCAGTTCCGTTCCAGTGGACTGAAGATCAGGAGTTCGTGTTTGAGGAGCTGAAGCGTCGGTTGTGTCAGGCTCCAGTATTAGCCCTGCCTGAAGGCACCAGTGATTTTGTTGTGTATACTGATGCTTCGGGGACAGGGTTGGGATGTGTACTGATGCAGAGGGGCCGAGTGATTGCGTATGCTTCTCGTCAGTTGAAGGATTATGAGAAGAATTATTCGACCCATGATTTAGAGTTGACAGCCATTGTGTTTGCGCTGAAGATTTTGCGCCATTACCTGTATGGGGTACCATTTACCTTGTTTACTGATCATAAGAGTCTCCAGTATTTATTCAGCCAGCGTGATCTGAATATGCGCCAGAGACGGGGACTAGAGTTGATCAAGGATTACGATTGCGACATTCAGTATCACCCGGGTAAGGCGAATGTGGTGGCAGACGCGCTCAGTCGAAAGGAGCGCGGATCTTCGAGCCGAGCCCGTAATTACAGGGTCGAGGTGACGTCCACCCTGATAGAGAGGCTTCGAGAGGCGCAGGCTATCGGGGTGCGTGCAGAGAACCACCGGAGGGAGCACATTTTGGGTCAGTTACAGGAGTTTGAGACTGACTCTCGAGGGTTGTATGTGAGACAGGGTCGAGTTTGGGTTCCTAGGGCCGGTGATGCACGACAGTTGATCTTGGAGGATTCTCATAAGTCTCGCCTTGCTATTCATCCTGGTAGTACGAAGATGTATCAGGATCTCCGTGTGTTATATTGGTGGCCCGGTATGAAACGGGATATAGCTGAGTTCGTCGAGCGTTGTCTGACTTGCCTGCAGGTGAAGGCCGAGCACCAGAAGCCCCATGGCCGCTTACAGCCGTTAGAGATTCCTCAGTGGAGCTGGGAGCATATTACGATGGATTTCGTTACGAAGTTACCGCGGACTCCACGTGGATATGATGCGATATGGGTAATAGTAGACCGGCTTACGAAGACAGCGCATTTTCTGCCGATCCGGGAGACTTATACGTTGGAGCAGCTCGCCCGAGTTTATTTGTATGAGATTGTCTCCCGACATGGAGTTCCAGCCTCGATAGTTTCCGACAGAGATGCTCGATTCACGTCCACCTTCTGGCAAAGCTTACAGCGAGCGTTGGGTACTCGAGTGCAGATGAGTACTGCTTATCATCCCCAATCGGATGGCCAGTCTGAGCGTACGATCCAGACGATGGAGGATATGTTACGAGCTTGTGTAGTGGATTTCAGTGGTAGTTGGGATTCGCATTTGCCATTAGTTGAATTTGCTTATAATAACAGCTACCACTCCAGCATTAAGATGCCTCCGTTCGAAGCGTTATATGGTCGTAAATGTCGTACCCCTGTATGTTGGACCGAGGTGGGAGAGAAAGAGATTACAGGTCCTGAGATCATTCAGTAGACTAGTGAAAAGATAGCAGTGGTCAGAGAGAGATTACAGATAGCTCAGAGTCGCCAGAAATGCTATGCCGATAAGAGGACCAAAGAGTTAGAGTTTGATGTGGGTGAGTGGGTACTACTGAAGGTATCCCCGTGGAAGGGTGTGATTCGATTCCGGAAGCGAGGTAAGCTCAGTCCGAGATTCATTGGGCCGTTCTGTATAGTCGAGCGAGTGGGCACGCAGGCCTACCGGTTAGAGCTGCCTCCAGAGCTGCGTGGGGTGCATCCTACCTTCCATGTTAGCTATCTGCGACGGTGTTTGGCCCCACATGAGGAGACAGTTCCTATGTCCGAAATTGAGGTGGACGAGCAGCTGAGATACGTTGAGCAT